>PVJL010002801.1:0-117451 GCA_004026885.1 Lyroderma lyra
CACACACACACACACATACACACACACACACGTACACACACACATAAAATCTGTGATTTTTATTTTATATATTTATATAAAAATTGATTTAATTAACTCAGTATAGGCTCTGTGGATTAGTACTTTTATTTTGAGATGAATGATTTGTATTCTTTTTTTTCTGTTTTATTTTCAGATGTTTGCCCAAAATAAACACTCAAATATTCAAAAGAATTTCCGACTTCACATTTCTAATGCTGACTTCTTGAATTGCTCCCACTAAATGTGCTCTTCCCAGTTTTCCCATCTCAGTTAAGGGCAACTTCTTCATTCTTGTTGCTCAGGAGAAAAGACTTATAGTCATTCTTGACTCATTTTTTTCTTATATCCCACATTCAGTCTATCAGAAAATTGTTAGTTTCTTTATATTTATTGTTTTTATTTAGTGGTAATAGATTTATGAAGTAGGTATTATTTATATTTTCTGATAAATGGACTATTATGATTAAAAGTAATATAATATTAATCATTTAAACCCTTACATTGAGTATATACCAGGTACTTTTCAGGCTACTTTGCTTATATAAACCCAAATAATCCTCCCAATAACCCTAAGTGGTAGGTCTAATTATTATATCCATTTTACATGTGGGAAAATGAGGCACCCGGGGTTAAGTATCTTGCTTATTTTGTAATTAATAAATGGAGGAGTCAAGTTTGAAACCCAAACATGGCACACTGAAATACAGTAAGCAACTGGAAGAAGTACTAGGTGTACATGATTAGGAAATACTGTATATATACAATTTTATTTTTTGTTTTTTATCAATATGCAACAGGCATTTACTTAATACACAACATGGGTGAGGCATTAATGCATTATTATGAATACAGGAAGATCATAATCACATTGGAGAGGAGGGAATAAATGAAAGATGAATCAATAAAGTTGCTTTCATCATTAAATATATGAAATAAATGAGGATGGAGATATATCTCTCTTTCTCTACTTCTATGTCTGTCTATACATAGATGTTGCAATAATCACTTGTGATGTACAAATCACTGTAAAATAAAAGTAATCAAGGTATTCATATATGGAAGACTATATTCTCTTCTTACTTTTTTTGCTCACACTACTCCCTGGGAGACTTCTACATTGAAGTTGATAAAAAATTTAAGGTTCTTCATAGCACCTTGGTTACGCAAAACGTTCTATTCTCTTTTCCACTAAGAAACACAGTGTCACATCTACATAGTATGATAGAAAATGAAATGAGGGGAAAGTTCTAGAAGATAGGTTTGAATTTAAACTAAATATAAGCATAGATTTGTTATTATTGGTAGGGGGAGCATATAAGTACATTGCATTTTTTCTTATAGCGCATTTGTTAGATAAAATCCAGGCTGTAAACTGTATAACTGTGACACTGTTATTTTAGGTGTTAAATATATTAAATGCAGCAGAGTATTTAACCAGAGTTTTGCTTCTTTTTTCCCTTCAAAAAGTCACATTCTGAGTAAAGATGATAACTGGTAGAGATTTAGAAGTGTGGGTCTTAAATATTTACAGACTTAAAATGCAATATTTTCTGTTCCCAAGTATATCATGTTTATGGCTTCTTAGATTATTCAATTTATTGATATATATACACCTCTTTTTATTTCTCTAGCTATCAAACATGCAGTAGAGAAAATAAAAGAAGTTGCTCAAGAATTGTATTCTCTGGAAGCAAGTAAATTTTAATAGTAAGTAGATCTTGCTACTCAAGTAATTCCCTTTAAATGGACAAGATTCTCATTGAGATGTGAAACAGTATTGTAGAATAAAATACATGTTTTCTATGTAAATTACAATGATGGAAAACATTTTACTTTATGGCATTAGTGTCATAGGTCAAAGTCAAGAGTTTTTTGCAAATTCAGAAGAAATTCTCTTTTCAATGACATATGGCACGACCTTCAACTTCTAGTAGTTGTAGAATGGTTAAGGTCGACTATTCCTACATTTAGAAAATCTAAATGATGTACATGACAAATGGTAGAGACTATTGTAACTGATTTCTGGGGCAAACACTGTAAAATATTGCACTGTGGAATGAAAGGTTACTGACCTTGTGATATTATGTCTGACACTAATCATTATTCTACAATTGAGCTATTTGAAAGGATAGTCAATATTTTGTTTGTTAGACTTCTTCTAGTTTATATGAATTTGAAAGATGCTATCCCCTCCTTCTATTCTAAGTGGAATATAGCTGTTGGGATTTTATCACCTAAGGACAAGTTTTAATAAAGAGCAGGGTATTTTTATTTTCTTTCTCTACAGTTTTTCATCCTTTTTTGCTTTTGTTTGAATCATATTCTTTTCACCTTACTCAATAGAAAAAAATATAAAGCTTTGCGTAGAATTAAATTTTTAATTTTACTAAATTACTTCATAATCTAGAAAGAAAAATAAATATTGAACATCCATTCTTTATAAACTGTAATAAATTTTTTTCTTAAAAAATGCTTCAGTAGACACTGATTTAGAAATGTCTAAATGGCTCATATTTTCTCTAATATGTGCACTGTTTCTGGGTTCTGTAGCCCTGCTAGTGGATATTTTTTCTTTTCCTAAGTTGACATGTTCTCACCCATTGTCTCTTTTGACAGCTATCCTCCAACAGTCCAATTGCTAATTAATACTGCTACCCACAGACTCTTCTCATAGCACACTGGATTCAAGCTGTTGTCCTGTTTCACTCTGTGGCCCATTCATTATAGCACTTTCCTATTCTGTGTTGTGAAAGCTTAATGCATCTAAGCACCAGATATGTGTCTCTGCTTTTTGTGTAAGCCATGGTCTAAACTTCTCTGCATTAGAACTGCATCAGAGATCACCATTTTATTTTATTTTAGTTTAGTTTTGGCAATCAGAGATATGAAGAGAAAGAAGTATGTGCTAGATAAATTAATTTGTCTTGATTTACAAATCCTCTGAATGGCAGGGTTTGTGAAAGTCATTTCAGAACCTATGATATTATTACCTTAGTTAGCTTTTCATTTCATCTCACCCATGATTGTCATAGTTTATACTACATGAGCTACAACAGTACACTTAAGCTACTCAGAGAACTTCTATAACCTCAGAAAGATGAGCTCACTTTGGGTCCACTAATCTTGGGGCTACACATAGAAGGAATCCTAGAAGCTGTAGAAGCAAAAATAAAAATCTGTGCTCTATCTTTTATTATGCAGGGTTTTTCTTTATCCATTTTTAGTGTTATTATTACTTTTCTAGTCGTTATGTCTACTTCCATTTTTGTTATTATTACTTTGCCTATTACTGTCTATTATTTCTTTTACCATGCAATTAACATTTCTGTTCCCCTATCATTGAAACAACAAAGAAAAAAGTTTTCTACTTGGAAACCATTGCTGAGATATCTGTATAATAGACTGTGAAGAATTCAAAACATTGGAGCAAATATCATGAGAACCTTCTGCTAACTTTGCCCTGAGAGCTACAAGAAGTTGTCAGAGTGATGTGTAGCATATTTATGAGAATATAATATATGCCACGCTGAATTAGAAGCATCACTTTTTTAGGAAAGTGCACAAGAGAGGAACTCAAAATGCCTGACCACTTTCTTAGGAAGAATAATCCAAGATCAAAAATGTCATAGGCAAGGGAAACAACGAATCCTCATCACTTTATAAAGATACATCCTAGTGCCTTCCTCCATTACAGCATCTTTTACCCTTGTAGGATGTTTTGAGAAGCCCCTCCCTCCAAAAAAAAAAGCTCTTTATTTTAATTTGTTACTTAATTCATTAAAATAATTATCTTAAGTGATAAACCAGGACATTAATACTTGCAGAATTTGGCACATAGGCATCCATGACTTGGTTGTCACTGTTTTGTGATGACCATCTGGAGAGCACAGGATTTAGTAAATAAAAAAGGGTCATGTTAACAAAGTAAAGAGCATAAAAAAGACAAGTTCTTAAAAACTGATTTATGATTAGCTTTATTAACTCCATCATTATATCAAAGAAAAAAGATTTCCCTACTCCCCATACATAAACATCATTATGTGAAAAGTGCAGTATTCATTCTGCGTATTTCTGCATCCACCTTTATTACTTCTCAAGGTAGGTGAGTTTCAATTAAAACAAGGAAACACTTGGATGCCCTCATCAATGTGACATTATCCGTACTTTGTTAATGACTAAAATAGGTTGACCAGAAGTGCCATTTTAAATGAGACAGAAAACAACAGTACTGTCCTGTTTCAAATGGTCTGTGCATGGTCAGCCTACTGACACCTTGAATTTAGCCCAATGAGATTAGGCTGACCATACATACCATTCGAAATGAGACAGTACTAAAAACAATAAAAAGAAATGAGACAGTGCTATTATTTTCTGTCTCATTTCAAATGGTACAACTGGTCAACCTAACTTTCAGAGCATTAGTTATTTCTTTTTCTTTTGGAACCAAACATCTATATGATAGATAGGTTTTCTACCTCCTCATGTTAATCTCCTGTGGAAGCCTCCTGAATTACTTTTTGTGTGAAAGAGATAACCTATCTGGTTGAAGACTCTACTAGTGACTACTGTGCTTTTAAATCCAGAAGCTATCTCAAATTACAGATAAGAAAATTAGACCCCAAAACTTTTAAGTTACTGCTCTCAGGTCATAAAGCAGTCAAAACTGCAGATGGCCCCTGAAATACCTGATTTTTAGATTAACATGTTAGCTTTCAGTATATCACATTGCATTTTCAATCTCAGTTGACCAAGCTGTCTCTTAATTAAGCTCCCTTATAAACACCTATTTTTTCATGTATTAAACTAAGGAAATAATTTTTGAATTTTATTTTTGTATGTCTGAGGAATACTATAATTATTCTTATCTCTACTTTGAAGTTAGATAATCTGAGTCTTGAAAGAAATTTGCAGGCCATGTCATATATCAAACTGTAGACAATGAATTGCGTTAAGAAGCAATACACTTTTCTTAATTTACATTCTCATACTACAAGTAATGAAACTGGCCAAAAAGCAAAATAATTTATGCAGGTTAATAAGGAAAGCTAGTATCAGAATCTGGATAGATCCCCTGTTTTGGAACTGTGAATTTTATGGACTGTCTACTCCTGGTTTGGGTTAATTCTACAAGGAAGGTGTAAAAGTCTTGGCCTAGTTCAATGTATATGTGTTGCACCCACACAGCAGTTAGTCAGAAAGAAGAGGTAGAATCCAAGGATGCTGCAGTATGCCACCTTTTCACTTGAATTAATCATTTTCTGAAAATAAGACTAAAAGTAAGTGAAGAAGCAACAAGGGCAAAAGTGAGATTTACTGCTGATTGAAATGGACTAGTAATTCTTTGTTCATACCCATAAAAATCATGCAGTGCAGCAGGAGAAAGAAATTAAAGGAGCATTTAGAAGGCCAGTGGCAATGGTATATCATTGTAAAGAAGAAAGAATGAGAGTCTATTAGGTGAACCATAGTACCAAAGCAAGAGAAGTAGGTGTCTGTTGTCTGATTTTATGTTATTCATCACAGGGAACTTGTCCACATAGCATAGAAAGTTCCTTTGTTGGGAAAAAAAATACTTTGAAAGAGACACAAAAAATCATCTGTGTGCTATCTTTATGCATATATAAAAATATATTTCTGATGTCAGAATCAGAAGGGGAACCATATTTGTGGTATTTGCTGAAATGTTTAAATTTGTGTTGATAGAGTTGATAACTGCTACAGCTGCTTCAGGTGAAAAAGACTACTTTTGCAGTAACTCTTGGAAAAAATATTTCTATAGATATTTTAATTTTTATAGATATTTTAAGTTTCACAAAGTGTTTTCCCACTGTCTTTGTCTCATTCATCTATTTGTTTACAGATATTTGTTAAGTGTTTCCTTGATGACTTTGTATTACGTGGTGATATGTTGGTTAATAAGACATAATTTTCCCCTGCCCCTGGAAACATATTCTTATGGTAGAAAGACAGCGAACAACTAAATATACAAGATGTTTTGGGAGAGTGCTAAGAGAACTAAAATCAGATTAATAAGAATGTGAGTTTATAGTAGAGGCCAATTTATGTAGAAGAGTACTGGAGGACCATTTGTGTGCTATTTTTTGTGTAATGAAGGGACTCTAGAGTGAGAAGGATCCAGATGGAAAGGCTATTAATAATATTTTAAAACAACTGTGAGAAGTATTTTGACCCTGTGTCAATGTACCTATTTTAAAAAGTAGGAAAGTGAGACACAAAGAGAATGAATAACTATCCAAGGGAGCACAGTGCCACTAATGCGCTGGGCTTAGTTAAGACCAAACCCAGGCCTCCTCCTTCAGGCCAATACCAATTTTTTTTATGTGAGAAATATAGGGCAGGTTAGGATATATAGTATGTATGGACTGGTAAAACAAATGCAAAATAAAGAGTTATACATGTTGTTTTTCATTCACTATTTTTAGATTTGTTCTTTTTTCTTTGTTTTAATGTAGCTTATATCTATTTGTATAATGAGCCAGTGCTTTAGAGTATTGGCTTCTAGAGTTAAAAATAACTGCTAGTAAACTTAAATAAATGATTATGTAGCTTTAAAAGTGCATATTTTATCAATAAAGAGAGGGATTTCAAGCTAGTTTTATATTAGCAGAAACTCAAGGTGAAATGTGTGTCCTTTTTTATTCAGAGCCTGGGGTATACCCATCATCTTAACTTACCTATTTTGAGAATGCCTCGCAAAAAAAGGAAACTGCCAGATACTGTTTCCCAGTATCTCTTCTGGCTCTCTGGGCCATTAAGATATTTTACTTCAGATTCAGAATTAGGAACTAGCAAACCAAATAGCAAGGGTGAGACTCCATTTTTATAGTATTAATAGGTGGCATAGGGCCAACACCATTCATATTCCAGGTGCAGCACAGGAAGCAGGGCCATGCTCATGCTGAGTGTCCAGAGCCAATCGTAGTGAGGAGTGCAAGGGGCAGCATCTGGTATTCAGTGACCAGCAGTGTTCTCTTGGTTTGGGACTTGGGGTGTGATTTTGATTGCTGCCCTAGCTCTTGCATAGCTTCTTTTGGTTTGCCCAATACTGAATCTGATAATCACATAACCTATTAATTCTCTTAGCACTCAATATACTATCAGTAAATATCTTTTCTGATTAAATAGTTTAGAGGGGATTCCTGTTGCTTGCAATGTTAAAAAATTTGTGTCTGGATACAATATCTCTGAAGTAAAATCATGTTTTATTAAAAATTTCAGGTTTGGGCTAGGGCAGAAGGAGACAAATAGATATATGAGGTTAACCAAATCACCCAGGGTAATTTTGACAAATTCTGCCCCTATTGAGAAACTCTGGATGAAGGCACCTTTACATTGTTTTAAATATCACACAAATGATTCTTAATTCATTGAGTCCTGAGTCAGAAACCTGGGAGGCAAGTCAAGGGAACATTTGGTTGAATCTTGGCTTTTATGTATATGTGATCCTAAGCATTACAGGAACACATTTTGAGAACACAATTGAGGGAGCTAGAGGCTCATGGGAGATTCCACATATATAAATAAAACCAATCTCTGTTGCATGTTAATGTTAAATATATAAAAAAATGTAAGTATAAACATTTCTTAAAAGTTCAGAAACATGTTTATAGCATATATTTTATGAAAATATATTAAATATAATGAGAGATAATTTCTTTAACAATTCTCTCTAAATGAAAACATCAGTTTTCCTACTTGTTTTGATCTCTATGATTCACAGTCTCATGTTTTGGGGAAATAATAAAGCCTTTCAATAAAGAAAACTAACAAAAATAAAAATGTAATGAAAGTAAACAGAAAACAAAACAAAACAAAATTTACCACTACCACTAGCACTCAAAAAGATTTTTATTAAAATATAGCTAACATATTATATTATGTTAGTTTTAGGTGTACAAAATAGTCATTCAACATTTATATACCTAAAGAAGTGGTCACCATGAAAAGTCTAGCAATCATCTGACAGCGTACTATGCTATCAGTATTATTGACTATATTCTTCATGCTGTACATTACATTCCCATGGCTTACTTGTTTTATACCTGGAAATTTGAAACTCTTTTTCCCCTTCATCCCCCCCCCCTCTTTAATTGTTCATTTACAGTTGACATTTAATATTATTTTATATTTTAGGTGTACAGTATACTGGTTAGACATTCATATAATGTAAGAAGTGATTTCCCTGACTAGTCTAGTATCCACCTGGCATGTACATAGTTATTACCATATTATGAACTATATTCCAACCCCATGACCATTTTGTAACTACCAATTTGTACTTCTTAATGCCTTCACCTTTTTAACTGTGTCTCCCAAACTCCCTCCCATCTATCACTCCATAAATCTAGTGCCATATGACATCGTATGTAGTTATAATACTGTTGACTGTATTCCTTATGCTGTATCCTACACCCCCATGACTACTGTGTAATAACCAATTTGTACTTCTTAATCCTTTTCCTTTTCTCAACAACCCCCAACCTCCTTCCCCCACCCTCTGTATGGCAACCATCAAAATGTTCTCTGTATCTATGAGTTTGTTTCTGTTTTGTTTGCTTGTTTGTTTGGCTCTTTAGATTCCACATATAAACATAATGATATTGTATCTGTCTCTCTCTGTCTGACATTCTACTCAGCATAGTATTCTCCAGGTCCATACATTCCATGCAGATGACAAGAACTCATTCCCTTCTGTGACCGAGCAATATTCTATTATTTATACATACACCTCTTCTTTATCCATTCATCTGTCAGCAGACACTCAAGCTGCCTCCACATCTTGGCCATTGTAAACAATGCTGCAATGACCATATGGATGCACATGTCCCCATCAAAGTAGTGTTTTGGGTTTCTTTAATAAATACCCAGAAGTGTCATTACTGAGTCGTTCTTTGTTTCCTGTAACAGCCTTTGTTTTAAAGTCTGTTTTGTCTGGTATAAGTGCTACTACCCCAGCTTTAAAGGTATTTCTGTTTGTTTGTTTGTTTTTATTGTCATGAAATATGATTTTTCATTCCTGTACTTTCAGTCTGTGTGTCTCTCAGTCTGAATTGACTCTCTGTAGGCAGCAGCTGTAAAGGGTTTGTTTTCTTATCCAGTCAGCTACCCTGTGTCTTTTGATTGAGCACTTAATCCATATACACGAAACATAATCTTTGATAGATAAGTAGTTATTGCCATTTTATTATTAATATCTTTGATCTTTTTCTTCTTATTCTTCTTTAAGAAGTTCTCTTAACATTTCTTGTAATATGAGTTTGGTGGTGATGAACTCCTTTAGCTTTTTCTCATTTGAGAAGCTCACCATATGTCCTTCAGTGCTATTAATAAATGAGCTTGGCTAGGTAGAGTAATCTTGGTTGTAAGTTCTTGTTCTTTATCACTTGAATATTCTCTGCCAATCCCTTCTGGCCTGCAAAGTTTTTGTTGAGAAATAAGCTGATGGTCTAAGCTCCCTTGTAGGTAACTAACTGCTTCTCTCTTGCTACTTTTAAGATTTCTCTTTGTCTTTAAGCTTTGACATTTAATTTTGATGTGGCTTGGTGTTGGCCTCTTTGGGTTTATCTTGTTTAGGACTCTTTGCACTCCTGGGTTTGTATGTCTAATTTTCTTTCTTTCTTTCTTTCTTTTTCTGGCAGACTAGGGGAGTTTTCCATTATTATTTCTTAAAGTAGGTTTTCAATCCCTTGCTCTCTCTCTTCTCATTGTGTAATCCCTATGATGTGAATGTTATTACGCTTTATGTTGTCCTATATACCCCTTAAACTATTTTAATTTTTTGGATTCTTTTTTCTTTTTGCTGTTCTGATTGAGTGTTTTCTGTTACCTTATCTTTCAAATCATTAATTCAATCCTCTGCTTTATTTAATCTGCTATTAATTCACTTTAATATATTTTTTATTTTAGTCATTGTATTCTTCATTTCTGATTAATTAATTTTTATATTTTTTCTCTTTATTTTTATGTTTCCGTCTTCTTGAAATTCTCACTAAGATCATTGACCATCTTTATAACCAGTGTTTTGAACTCTTGAGTCTGGTAGATGGCTTGTCTCTGTTTTGTTTAGTTCTTTTTCTTCAGCTTTGTTCTGTTCATTTGGGTTAAGTTTCCCTGTCTCTTCATTTTAACTGCCTCTCTTTTTGTGTGTCTATATATATTAGCTAGAGCTGCTCTGTCTCCCAATCTTAGTAGAGTGACCTCAGATAGTAGGTGTCCTTTGGGGCCCAGTGGCATTGTCTCCCTGGTCACCTGAACTGGGTGTTCCAGGTGTGTCTCTTGTGTGGCTTGTGTGTTCTCTCCTGTTGTAGTTGAGCCTTGGTTGCTGTTTGTACATCAGTGGGAGAGATTAACCCTCAGGCTGATTGGTTGTGAGGACTAGCCATGACTATAATGAAGGAGCTGTGGTGAAAGGCCTGATGCTATAAAGCAGGATTTACTTTACCAGGGCTCTGGTGCCTGCCCAGTATGTCTTTTGAGTATGTTGTTTGTTGAAGTGATTAGGTGGTATTTTGGTATGTTGAAGCTGGTCACTGGGTGTGTTTGATTTGGGACTTCTTTGGAGGGGCTTTGTTGCAGACCAGGTTTGCCATTGCCTGTGCCCTGCCTGGGGCCATTTGGTATGAACAACAAAATAATCTGCAGATAGTTCTACTTGTGCTGGCCTTGGGTACCTGGAAAAGGTTAAGCTGCCAACTGTGGCCAGCTGCCACCAGTGCCTTGCTTGGAGTTTCTTAGCAAGAGCTACAGAGCTTGTCAAGGCTAGTTTTAATTGTTTGGGGTTTGTGAGCATTTGAGAGATTTTAGGAATGTTTGCAGCATGTAGCAAGACAGGTCATTTGTATGGAAATTCCACTGGAATCTGTTTGGTTGAGTCTGCAAGTTGAGTGGACCCGGGTTCAGGGAATCACAAGTGGTGTTAGATTGACAAGACTGAAATATGGGAGTATCCTGTGTCTGCACACTGGATGAGGGAAGGCTCAACAAAGGAACGATGCCTTCTGCCAACAGGTCTATCTGGAAGAAAGCTTTTCCTTCAGCCTCCACTCTAAAATCAGACAATTCAGTTCCTGTCTGTATGTGGCACCTTTAAGCTGCTGTCCCATGTCTAGAGCTGAGGCAGTGAGTCCATCAGTGAGTAGGTCCATGTGTGGGCCCTTTAAGAGAAATGTCTGGGAGTCCAGTAGCCCTCTGTCACACTCAGCCACAATCTCTGCTGGTTTTCACAGCTGTAAGGTAGGAGGACTCCTCTTTCTGGCACTATAACCCTGGGCTGGGGAGCTGAGTGTGGGGCTAAGACCTCTCCCTTTTCAGTGGTCCTCTGCAGCTGAGATATCCCTCCTAATGTTTTACTACCACATGTAGGTGTGAGACCAGCCCAGTCTCATCTCCACCCCTTCTACCAGCCTCAATATGGCTTCTTTATACCTTTAGTTACAAGACTTCTACTCAGTTAGACTTCAGGCAAATCTCCATGATGATTGTTCTGTAGTTTAGTTGGAATTCTGATGTGGTCATGAGGGGAGGCAGCACAATGTTAATCTACTCTGCCATCTTGACAGGAAGCCTCGTTAATATTTGACAGAGGTATAAAGGCAATTGAATGGATAAAGGATCATGATTTCAACAAGTGGTATAAAAATAAAATAAAATAATCAAATAAAATATTATATAATATAAAAAACAACCTAGATACATACCAAAAATTAACTCAAAATGGATCATATATCTAATTGTAATACACACAAATAGAAAACTTCAAGAATAAACATAGAAAGAATCTGTGATTTTTGCCTTTGGTAAAAATTTCTTAGAAAAAAATAGCACAATTGTTTAAAAATTTCCTTACTAAAATTTTATCAAAATTAAATACATAAGTCTTTGAAAGACACTGTTAATAGAATGAAAAGATGAGCCACAGAGTGGGCAAAAATATTTGCTGATATTTGCTTGTGGAATGGAATTGGTATCTGTAATATATAAAAAATTCTGAAACTCAGTAATAAGAAACAAACATCTCAATTAAAAATAGGTTCAAATGATTTGAAAAGACACATCATCAAAGAAAATATACAAATAGAAAATAAGCACAGGAAAAATGTTCAACATCATAACAGCAAAATGCAAATTAAAGTCACTACTCATAGAATGGAGAAAAATAAGTGAAAAATAATAGTTGATGATACCAAGCACAAGGATGTAGAATATATGAAAATCTCATCCACGGGTGATAAGAATGAACACTGGTGATAAAATGAAATCACTTTACAAGAGATTATCTTAGAAAGTTGCCATACTCTTAATACAAACTAGTGATCATGTGGTAAAAACTTATATTCACACGAATATCTGTATGTAAATATAATGGTTCTTTTGTTATCGATATCAATGTGTACATACACCTAATTTAACATTATTCAAAAGGATTAAAAATAAAATAATGGACTTTTGCTTCTGACTGTGATTAAGTAATAAGTATTGGCTTTAACCTTTATAGGTAAACAACTAGAAAATAGTAAAATTAAATGGAGTGACTATTTACAGACATGCAATGACAGTAGCAGATTTATTCATAAGAAAAAGAAAACAAGGATGGTGAGTCCTAATATCACTGAGGATTTCTGCTTGGTGGTGGTTTTCAGATGGTATGCATGGCAAGGAAAACCCAAACAGAGTCTGGTGTCTTAACTGAGTCAAGGAGGGAGAAATTAATGTTCAGACTAAAACCCAAGCCCACTGAGAACATGCAAGCTATCCTGGGGGGTTTGAGGAGAGAAAAGAGGGAGATGTCTCTCAGGCTAAATATTCCCAGAGACTTGGGAGAGAAAGAATTGGTATATATAGTAATTTTTAAAATTAGCAAATTTTTGTGACAGCTCCCTGCAGACTGATACTAGGTGCTGAGAACTGGTAAATGTAAAGGGACTACAAGGGCTGCGACAGAGAAGGTTTTGGTGATGTTGACCGATGACTATGGTCATTCCCCCCATCTTGGAGGGATGCTCAATAAAATAAATACAGCTCACTTTCCCATATTTCAGTGGATGAGGAATATATGTTATCAATTGAAAGAAAGGATGAAAGTAATTTTTATTCACACACCTGAACTTATGGCCTTAGATTTATACCCACTTCAGATATAAAATACTCTTTCTATTTTTTATTTTTTCTATTTTTATTTTTAAAAGTATTTTTCAGTTGATATAAAGGAAAGTAGATGATATGAACATAATAATGTCCAATAGGGTCATCTAGGTCAGGATAAGTTCTCTGAAGACAGCTGGGGGAGGCTGCAGCATCACCAGTAATTTACAAATGGAACTCAAATGGCTTCAAGCCCGTCCCTCTCATCCCCCTTCTCTTTGATTCATTATTAACTTTCATTTTCAAAGAATTCAAATCTGTAGACAAGTTGCAAAAATAGTACTCCATATATTTAAGTGAATTCCATTTACTGGCTTAGCTACATCACTAATTTTGTCACATTTGTTTTCTCTTTGTGTATGTTTTTATTTTTGTTCTAAAAATGTTAATTCAAAATAAGTCTTAGAGAAATATACAAAAAATTCTCTGCATATTTTGGGAAACTTTGTTATATTTAGTTTTATTATCTTGCTTTTTGTCTGTTTTATTTTAAGGACTTATTTGGCCCCTCTTGCACATATAATTGAGGAATTACATGCAGAATACAATATTTAATAGAAATAAGAATACCATAACCTATTAGCATACTATTTTGCATACCTTTTGCTTCTCTAGTTATTGTCTATTAATAAAAATGTATATAAATATTTATTCAGCAAACACTTAAGGATTATGAGCTATGTGCTTACTAGATTCTGATACAGATCTTCTACTTCTTATTTCTTTAACAAAAAAGAAGAAGAATGGAACTATGTTTGATATTTTGCCCAAAGACACAATTAATATTTGATAAAATTTCAACATGGATTTTGGGGTACCCATTAAATTATCAGGGACTACCTATTTATCTTTAGTGATATGGGAGAGTTTCTGGGAAAGAATGGATACCTACACTCAAAGTTAGATATATCACTCACCTTTGATACAGTAGACAGGGATATATTATTAGATCTTCCAGGCAGCACTAAATTGGTTTGAAATATAATTATCTTTGTCAGCAGACACAGCATACTATATTGGGTAGCAGCTCATCAGAAACGGTTACTATAGAATGTGTGGTCCCTCAGGGCTCTATCCTTGTCCTTTTATTTTTATATTTATATGCTTCTCATGATGGTGTCATTAATAGATCTGGACTTGATTATCATATCTATGCCATTATTATTCAGATTTACTAACAAGTTCTTGTAGAATCAGGCAATATGACTTCCCAACTCCCTTTCTGCTTTAAGACTTGGGATTGAGTGATAAGGATAGGTCTTGTGAAAGAATGTTCTTAAGGACACATTCATATTGACTTACTATAATATTTTCTAGAGTTTTTTCAACTTTGTACTTTTCTTCAGCTAGATTATGTGAATTCAATTGAAAAAATTATATTAGAGGATACTATGCTTCCCTTATTAACAGTGTTCTTATTTTTATGTGGCATAGGAATTTCACAAAATAATTTTTATTGTATTATTAATGGAAGTTGTATATTATCATTTCTTTACTCTGAAGTTCTATGTTTTTGAAGCCAAATGCAGAGTTATGTAAATCCAGTGGGACCATCCAATTCTATCACATAATAATAGAGTCACTAATAGAAATGTCCCTAGAGCAAATTTTATCATTCTCAGGATTTGAAGTGATTACAAAAGTGTGATGGGGAATACAATGTGTTTTTAAAAATAATCTCAAAGTATAATTTTGTGGTGGTTCTATTAGATCTATAGGACCAAATTTCAAGTCCTAAGAATGATCTTCAAGTCTCCAAACCTCCCTTTTTCTCTTTTTTGTTTGTTTGTTTACATGAGTGCATGAATCTTAATGCATCCATCAAGGTGGCATTATCTTCAAGTAGAGGCAGACCAGAGATGCCCTGATTTTGTATTGTACATTAACCTTGCATTTCCCCTCTAAAATATGATGTTAAATGAATGCCTCTCTTTTCATTTTATTCGAGGCCACAAGAGCTATAACTACAAGAAAAATAAAATATTCCTTGATTCTAAGGATCGGTGTTTTCTTATTTCTGAAGAACAAAAGATAGTAAAGGAGGCTCCAAAACTCATGACTTAGTTCTTACACCTAAGAAGAACAGAGGGTCTGGCTGATGCTGCCTCTTTCTGATGACATCACAAAAAAGAAATTATGTTTATTGAGCTTCAGTTCATGAGTTTGAAGGGAACAAATTGTTTCTTGAGGGACATATTTGGAACCCACAAAAGGTATCCTGTCTTATGTTGCCTTACAACAAATTCCACGCAAGGCAATTGCATAGATGTACACAAATTTCTCAGCAGACGAATAGGGGGACAAAGGAGTTACAAGTGGCCAGCCAGGGCCAGTACCATGGGAGCTACAGTATGAGAGCTCAGGGAGGAACATCTCCATGGAATCCACAAAATATCCCAATGAGTGAGAAAATACCAATGATTCAACAACCATCCAGAGGGTACCAATGCCACATTATAATGCTACTACCAATCCAAGACTAAGTTCTATATCCCTAATTTCTCTCTTCTAATCTAGGTTTATGAGCCCCTGAAAGTAGTTTAAATTGGATAATAGTTTGAAGTTATTAAAGTATATTGGACTGGCCTGAAGTTATAAGCTTATTAGAATGAACCAGGCATCTCAATTATCTACAAGTGACTGGAAAAATCCATGGAACCTGTTTGACATGTTATCCCAGAGACTGAAAAATGGATCCACATAGTGAGTTTATAAAACCCATAGTGAGAAAAAATAAACTTGCTTGTTTCAGTGAAGTCCAGCTCATCCAATAAATGAGTTATTTTCCTTGTAGTTCTTTTCCCATGATCTCTGCCTGCACCAATCAAAATTCAGCTTCCAAAGTGAACTTTGAAATTGAAATCTTTTCTGATTTTCTATGATAATTCTTTTCTCAGGGTACTTTGCACTTCTGTCACACTGACCTGTCTTTATGGATTGGACTGCTCAATAAAAATAACAGGCATTAAACATGCAAACAGAAGTATAACAAATGTATCAAAGGAGTCCAAGACTCAACTAGAGGGCTCCCTGAAGAAGTGATCTTAAGGTGAGAAGAAGAATCAATATTAACCACCCAAAGATGCAAAGATAGTGTGGTTCTAGCAAAAGGAGATTCAGAAATTGAGAGAATCTTATTATTGCTAAAGTGAAGGGAGTAAAAAGAATTAAAATACTTGTGAGATAGGCATGAAGTAATGATAGAGAGCCCTGTAATCCTTGTATAATAGAGCTTCAAAACCTAAGTTCTTTTGGCTCCTGAGCCACTCTCCTTGCTTGAGCCCCCTCCTACCTCTTTGGAATGTACTTTCTCTTCAATAAACTATCTCTTTGTTTCACCTCTAAAAAAAAAAAAAACAACAAAACAAAAACAAAACCTAAGTTCTTTTCTGGTAACAAAATACCCAATATGTAACTGAGCATATAAATACCTGCAAAACATGTTATAATTTCCAGTCTTCTTGCTCAGTAGGTGTGGCTTTTGATTAAATTTGGGGCCATGTGGTATGAGGATGTGAGATGCATTACTTACGGAATGCGTCCTTCAAGATGCATTACTTTTTAGAATGTGTTGGGGTAGTGAACCATTTTGGGTCATGAGAGCAAGGGTGTACTCTAACAGCACAGCAGCAATATGGAGAGATTCTGTGTGTCTTAATGATACAGAAGTAATTTGTCATTACAATCCTAAACTGCCTTCCCCAGACTGTTACGTTAGGAAGGAATTAGTTCAATTTAGTGTAGGTCACTCTTATGTTGGTTTTTGTTACTCACAGATTAGCTAGAGACCTAGTAAAACAGCATATTAAAGATTTTTCACTTTATCTTGTAGGCAAGCATTAAAGTGTTTTATGCAGATGAAAGACAAAGACTGAAGACCTGAAAATGGATTGGGGAGGGGGCAGAAGACCAAGACTGTTGTTCAAATGAATGATGATTTATATGGTACAACAAGCAATATAATTTTATAGGAGTAATAAGTAATGCAGACTTAAATAATTGCAGAAAACTTCAAGAAATGTAATGGGGACAGGAATATAGGAAATGAAGACAGTTTTAGAAAAATACTCTATTGTGTAGTCGAGAAATAGGGCAAAGAAACAGGGTCTTCAGTGTTGAAGAATAATGAGGATGGCGGGAGGAAGGTAAAACAAGGCCAGATGATATGACAACTCAGTGTTAGGCTTTTTTTTATAGTAAATCCATAATGAATCATCTTTAGTAGTTTTATGAATACGGTCTGGCAGTATTATACAATTGCTGACTCCATCCTGTATCTGAGAGTGTACATTAACTACAGAGGAGTACCCGGTATGAAATGTTAGAATGCTGGAAGATGATAAAACTTTTTTTTACCAGGTAATTTTTATAAAAACCAAACTTTATTAATATTTAATATAAAAGTTAATATTGGCATCCACTGTTGGACAAAACACCAGTCACAAATTATGTACTCTATGTGAGGTATTCTGAGGGTCTTTTCACATTATCTTCTGGTACATTTAGTTTTTCATTTTCTTTCCACGTCTCGCTATATATTATATTTCATAGATATCCAAATAAGAAGATTCATATATCCAAAGATAACTAGTGAATTAAAAAAATCCTATAGAGGAAGTTCACATTGAAGGCAATACTAAATGTACTAGCACAATCAACCATAAGAAAATGCTGAGTTTGCAATTATTCCTGCTAAAGAGGCAAGAAAGCTCTCTGGGGTCTCATTTATCAGGGCATGAACCCCATTCACAAGGGATCCAGCCTCATGACCTAACTAACTCCCAAAGGCCCATTTCTCAATACCATGACATTGGTGGTTAAGATTTTAACATAGAAGGGAGGAACCCCCCCAAAATGGAAATTACTTATAAAGAATTATATATTTATTCTGACATGTTTAAACATCAATCCTTCAAAGTGATCTCCATTTGACACAGTATACCTATTTAGATGCGTTTTCCATTGCTGAAAACAGTTTTTGAACTCGTTGATTTTGATGCCTTTTAGTACTTCTGCCATTTTTTGTTTCATCTCTCCCACATCAGCAAAATGTTTTCCTTTGAGGACTTCTTTAATCTAGAGAAACAGAAAAAGTCACTCAGGGTGAGGCTGGGTGAATAGGGAGGGAGGGGAACAAGGGGATCATGCCATTTTTGGTCAAAAATTGCAGCTACTCCTGTTTTTCTCCCTATCACTTTGGTGTGCAAGGAGTTAAACTACATAATATAGTCTCTTATGGTATCTAATGGCCGTGATATCATTTAGTTTGGCTACCTTTTCCTGACTTTTTATCTGAAATTTTAAGTTGAAGAAATGGTTGAATTAGGACTATTTTATATTTGTCTTTTGTTGATAATTCTTTGTGAAATCTATTACACAGTATTTAGATAAGTATGCAATACTAACTCCTATGTAAGCCATCATAATCAAATAAAAAATCTATGTGTTAGTTTATTTTGAATTAAGTAAAATGTCTAATGGTCTTTACTTATAATTAACAAAAGGCAATACGGTCCTGGATTTGAGATGTATGAACTCTTCCAAGACAGGAGATTGGGGGCACCATTCCAAGCTGAAAGTCTATTCATCTTCAAATTTGGGAAATTTGTTTTTTCATAAACTAGCTTATATCAACTAAAAACGATACCTGATAAAAACCAAAGAAAGACTTCTTTTGATTTTTAGCACATTATTGATAAAAATTTTGAAACATCAAATTAAAACTAATTAAATGCAACTAAAATCTTCAAAGACCATTTGGGAACTTAATAGCATCTGACTTATGTGATAAAGAAGTCATGATACTTTATTATGAGTCTTGCTTTCTGACTTAAATGTTTACTTGTAAATTGTTGTTTTGATTATTTTTATGGCTATCTTATAAAGATCTTTACTTTAAAAATTGTGTGTGTGTGTGTGTGTGTGTGTGTGTGTATTTTAGACCAAAATGTGCATGTTTCTTCCTACTTCTTGGGAAGATCATATTCAGTCATTAGTATTTACATAGCACTTGCTTCCATCGAATTCTAAGCGCAGAGGAATTCTGTTTTAAAGTTATTGGTAAGACAGTTGTTTTTTTTTTTTTTTTCCATGAACATACTGAAATTATGCACTGGGCAAATTAGTGAATTTTACCAAATATGTCTCAAAGATAAATATAGCAGTTTTCACAGTGAATGTTTTTCATCTCTCAGGAAATCTATGTTTGTCATGAAATGACAAGTTTTTTTGGAGGGTTGGGGGAATGGGGAGATTGCCTTTGCAAACTGATTTTGAATTTCATTAAATAACAAGGCAAACCTGAAAAATATTTTATATTTAATGGAAGTATAATACTTAAGCATGATCTTTTGGTGGAAAGCAAATGGAAACATTTTTTAACACATCTGCTGAAGAAACAGATTTTCCTTTGCCATTCCAGGGTGAGCATTATAAACTGTAATTTTAAATTTTTAACTTATGAAAAATATCTCATCTTGGAAGTTCATATGAATTTATACCAAGAAACTAGTCTTGTAATGTTATAACTGAGAATTAGTGTGCTTTTATAAAATGATAGCTACTGTGTTTCTCTATAGTGGTGCCACATATAATCAGGTTTAAAATATGATGACTTATAATGTATATTGGCATAAAATGTTTCTTTAATGTGCTGTCTATATGTATATATAGTGAAAATGAAATGAAATATAAGATTAAGTACCTAAGGTTTTATGCTTACAAAAAACATAAATAATAAAAATTTCCAAAGTGTACAGGTGCTTTAAATACTTTCTACATCTCATCAGTTAGCTCTCTGAAAAGACCCAGATCTATAATCCATTTAATAAAGCCATAGTGAAGGTTAACTTTGTGAAAGCTAATATGCTAATTACATGATAACATTATAGGGATATCATCTGAGAAATACTTGGAAACAATAGCTGTAACAGAGTTCTCACAGTTATTTCACTAAGAAGTATTATTTCTGGTGGAAATAAAATATAAAAAACAGCAACAAAACAATATTGAAGTGTTTTGTATATTGCACTCCAAATCAAATTGAAGTGGCAAAGCTTTCATTTTCTTTTCATCTCTCTACCCACCCATAAATTTCTTGTAGTTTTGAGTGATCTTTATAAAGAGGTTTTAATAATAAAGTGCTGTTGTAGCAACCTGTTGCTTTCTTTTCTGCCCATTTCCCCTATTTATATGACCCTGACTTAGTGGGGTCTTTCATCATATCTCTGTCTTACCTGATGCCAAAACTATTTGGATTTTAATGTAGTTAATTGTTTAATATTTGACACAATAGTATAGTTAATTCATGTTTTAAGTCAATGTTTAAGTCAAAGGTCAAATTAACACAAAATTCTTAATATAGAAAGGATAGGCAAAAAAAGACCAGCATTTTTTTCTCATAAAATTGCTATGCTATCACTCAGAAATTGTATTGTCTGTGACTCTCTTATTATCCATGTGTAACAGAGTTTGATTTGACCAGAAAGGTTTTATAAAATTGATATGATTTGTCATCAGCTTTTAACAAGGATTCTGGCTGACAGCTTAACAAAAGAAATACACCACTCCCTAGAGTGAAGAGTAATCATAATAATTATCATTTTTATAAAAGACAATAATAGGCCACAAATATGTTAACTTACATGTTTTCTCTCATAAATCTATGAACAATGTTTAACTGTCTTCTATAAAACTGATTTTACCCATATAAATGTAATTGATTATGATCGACAAAATTCAGTGATGATTGTTTCAATAATTTATAAACTAACTCATTATTGTTGCCCTAGCAATTGGCAAAATTCGGTGCTTGTACCTGGAGGATGTTTGAGATTTTGCATAACCCAGGTTTATTTTCTTTGTATTGGAAAATACAGGATGTTCTCTTTAATAACCTGAAATTTTAATAAGAGCCTAAGAAAATAGTTGAAAAACTGAGTGAACTTATATTTAAATTAGGTCTTTGAGAGCTTGGAGATTCTAAGTTGGTGAACTCTAATTAAATCCCTTAAGGCCACTGGGTCTGCCTCCCTAGTTCTTGATAGTGAAAGTAAGGTCTTCAAAAAGAGTCCCTTGGCAGTATACATGTGGAGGGAAGAAATCCTGCAACCCTGTGCTACAGCATTTTACAAAGCTAGAATTCCAGAAGGAATACTCAGCAGGGAGAACAATAGAGACTAAAAACTGAGACCTAGTAAAGTAAAAAAAAAAAAATAGATGGAAAAGAAATTGGAAAGAACAGTAATTTAAAAAGACCATCACTCACTTAGACTGAGGTATGGATGTAAAGCAAGTAAAAGGAACAAATGAGATATATTTGTGCTGGTAACGACAGAGCAAATCTTAGTTGGCACATTTTTCAATTAACATTTCCAGTAAGAAATGCTCACATACAAAATTGCCAATTTTTAGTTCTGACATTATAGTGGTTTTTCCCTCAGGGCTCATTTCCCATATTTTTCCTTTCCAACCAGATTTCATTATTCAATTGTGTGAGTGAGTTTAACTGTGATTGTGAGAACAAACCAGGTATTGAATCTACTTACAGCCAAGAAGAAATAAATAACAATTGATCAAAATGTGGAACTTAAACTTAACTATGTTCTTAGGAGTGTTTCCTTTTAAATAATACGGATGTGAACCAGATAAAACATTGAGTGGATGCTTGTTTATATTGTTGCTGTGCTTGAGGGTGGAAGGTAAGGAGATATTTTATACATTCTCCTTACGTTTAAAATACATTCAAAAGTATTATTTTTTGGTATTATAAAACTCACAATTAAATCTTCTTATCCCCTTATATACTAAATGAGCCAAACCACTTTTAAAAGAAATATAAATTTCAACTTTGCAGAAATTTATTTATTCCCCCTAACCTTTCAGTTGTCACCAAAATATCCAGTTTGGCTGCCAGTATGAAGATCAGTTCTTCCCATATATATTTCTCATTCCTTTTTACTTTTTAGCACTTATACTTTCTTTTATTAGTGCATATTTCAATAGGTTAGGGGAAGATAAGGATCTGCCAGTTGTGGCAGATACCCACAAAATTCCCTCACAAAGGGATTCTTGTGAATATCAACAGAAAATTAATTGAAGAGGAGAGGTACACTGCTTGGTTCTCATTAGTCTGTTCCTGTCCTATTGCCATGTGGGCCAGTGTATTCTTTCATATGTGATTGATATGTGATGTGCTGGCAGCCCCCATCCAGAACAAATGCTCTACAAAGTAGGAATGATGTAGGAAAACTTAGAATTTATACTTTTGTAGTTTGCTCTACTTTTTATTTCAAAAAAGGCTTTTAATGCTCTATGAATGCTATTTAGATCACTTGTATGTCTAGATGGAAATACTGATTTTTGTTGCTCTGAATAAACCCCTAACCCCAAAGGCATATGGAGCTACTGGGTGCCAGCTTTGTTCTTAAGTATAAGTTCCAACAGTTTTATTTACTTTTTGAACTCTTTACAAGAAAAAAAATGTCACAGTGCCTTTGTGATGTGCTACTTAAGTGGCTTCATCTTTTCTTGGGGGAAAAAATGAAAGTAACAAGCAAACTATAGAGGAGGTTTTAGTTCGCTGATCAAAAGGGTCATTTATTGATCTACTTAAAGAGAAAAGATCTGTTTTGGGAAAATCATTGTACTACCTAGAGTTTGAAATCTTATTATGTATCAGAGCATGGTAAGTCTATATTTTTCTTTCTATAGAAGCAAAACTCATAATTAAAATAAGAGCCATCACCAATATGACCATATAACAGTTGTAGTAAACTTGCAAAACTAAAAATAAACAAAAATCTGTTAGTTGAATTGCTTATAATTCAACTTAAATGGAGATTATTTCTTCCAAGTGAGTTTCACACTGCAATATTTTTGTTCCCTCTCTTAGTTGAAAGAGAAAATTAGAAGGAATTGTACTTTGAAATTAAATATTATCTACTTCTTTTGTCCCTCCTCACTTTCTAGACCTCAGAAAGTAGCTTGAATATTTTTACTGAAGGATTTACCAATGACTATAAGAATAAACTGGAAGCAGAAATTATAGTTTTGGTTCAACTGCAGACCCATTATGTCATGGTTTGCCCAAGAACTCTGCCCTGAGTCTTGGAGTGGGTCCTGGGTGCTGGTCTCAGACCATGCTGGTTATTGTCCAAGAAATGCACATGGCGGCTCTCTTTCTTTCTCCTTCCCAGCCGGAGTGAGGCTGTGCTGCGGCTCCTCACCTCTCCCGTTGCTCCCCCAACTTCTTGGAATCGGAATGAGGTCAGGCTGCTGAGTCCTGCAGACCTTGTCTGCACATCCTGGGAGCCACGGCGAGGTCTGGTTGAGGTCTCACACCCCCACCTCTGGGCCTTCTTTTTTCTGCTGCGCGAACCTAGTGAGTTCTGGAATGCTCACCCGCCACATTTATCCTCCTTTCTCCCCCAGCAGTAGAGTTCCAAGTGGGGACCTACAGGCAGCCTGGGTCTCTGCACTTCCCCTCTTTTCTCCTTCTATCACCCCCTGCCCACATGCAGGTACTTTGATGTGACTAGTAGGTTTCTTAGTTGTGTTTGTGTGTTTCATAGGGAGTCCTCAGTTTATAGATGTTTTATTCATTGTAACGTCCAGGGGAATTTTTCAGATGTCCCTCTCATGTCATCATTTGGTTGCTCTCTCTGGCTTTTTCTCTTCTTACTTGTCACTTTGTGGTAGGGAAATGACTGTTGAAGCTGGTAGATGAATGGTATTGCACCTCCAGGCAATATGTCTACATTAAGGGAAGAGGAAAGGAGCTGGAGAAGAGTAAGACACCAAGCCAACTTCATCCATCCTTTTTTACTATTAAAATAAAGCTTTTCCAGAGCCATCCCATCCAGAGCTAGGACAGGTAGCACCACTGCTTCAAGGGAGGCTTGGAAATTTGGGAACGATGTCGTCATAACTGAGTTAGACCCATCATCGTTCATTTCCTGGTTCTAAACATATCACTGACTATAACACAGCTTCATTTATTTATTTATTTATCATGGAAGCTTACTATTTGGGCAAATTGAGTTATTCCACAGAATCTCTTTTAAATGCATAGATTAATTTGAAATAAAGATAGCATCTGGAATTAAAAAATGATTCAAAGAAGTTTTCATATTTAAGGTAGAGGAAGTCAACATTAGGAAATCTGCACTTTTAAAAGCTCGTGTCGTAATTCTTACATTCACTGAATGGTTCTGCCTGCCAGTTTCAGCAGACTATGCAGGCTGAGGTGAGGATTAAGTGCTAGTGCTTTATTGCATATGTGCAAACCTTAGACAGAGTGAATGATTGGTTGGGTAACCAAACCAATGGGATAGCAGTATGGTCCAGGAGAGGGGAGGACCATGGTAATTTGAAAGAGGTAATAACAATATTTTGTCTGATATACTAAATATGAGAATCGGTAACTTTAGGACTTAATTTATCTCTGAGCCTAGGCTAACTCCATGGCCAAAAGAGCCTCATGCCAGATTGAGTTGCCCTGCAATTTTTACAGAAGTTCCAAGGCATCTTCATTGTAAACTATTTCTTATAGATTACTGTACCACAGTGGTTAAGAACAGCACTTTGGTTTCATCCACTACAGGGCTTGAAATCTGGGCAATGCTGTTGTTTATCCTTGTCTCCTTGGGAAAGGCATTGTGCCACTTAAACTGTCTCAATTATTTTTCATCAAAAATTGTAAAAATATTAATATTGATTTTCTTTTAGGATTTGGAGGATCATGGTACCTGATAATCTATTTAGTGGACTTGATACAGAATAGCTTCTTATATATAACTTTTCCATTCACTTGTCCTCTTCTTGAAGACCATTTCTAAGTTTTCAGGAATCTTTACCTGTCAGATGGATTCACACTTCAGCAGTCCTAGTGGCCAAAACGGATTGGGGATTTCTATGTTTTATCCTGTCTGTTAGTTGAGACAGATCAGAATGGGCCACAGAATTCCCTAACCAGTTCCACTTTTAGACATATAAACTACTAAGCACATTTTGCTTTCCCTGGGGAAAAGGTTCAGGTAACATATGAGGCTGTTGAAATAACAACACGCCCACCACTTTCCAGAGCAACTAATTTAAAATCACTTGCAATCTGGGAGAATCTGTCTCAGCGTCTTCTTGTAAGAACCTATAGCTGTTTACTGAAAGGTTTCCTGAGAATAGGATTTTATCCAAGACTTGTGACAGTGGTAACTTAGAAGGAGGCTACAGAGAACTAATTAAAAAGGTGATTTCCTAACATATGGAGCCCCTATGTGAAATGGAGAGAATGTGCTGTGCTGGGGGAGGTGCCGACCCTGTGAATTCTTCTGACATTAGGCTTAAATCTTAACTGCTAAACGCCTTTCAAATATTTAACTCTCTTGAAGTAAATGAACTCCCTCAAAGCTCTATTTGTTGACTTTTATCCCAGTTGGACCGACTTTGGGGACTGTATCACTGAGACCTGTGCATTAAGTGGTACATATGTTGAATAAACAGCCAGACAGCTACCAACTGTCAAGTTACTTTATCAGAGTATATTTTTAAAAAAAAGCACATATGCCATGGTGAAAAGCAAAGGAAAAACAAAGGTTTATAATAGAGCTAGGAAATTGTTCAGGTAAAATGCAAACACATACTTATGTGCGTGATTATTTTAGTAAATATCATTAGACATATTTTGGAGGAGAAATCATAATCTTGAGATAATTTCAAGCATTGGAAATAACACTTTCTCTGGTGGTTCATAATTCATTAGTGAGTTAATAAATTGAATGAGGAAAAGACATACTAATATAAGGTAAGGCTGGAAAGGTGCTCAGTGAAAAAACACAGGTTTGATTTTCTCACAATCAGCAGATGGAAATAAAGGGACAGGTTGTCCTTTACAGGTATGAACGAAACAACAGAGCATACCAGCTTTTCTGGCAAGGAGACTGGAAGTATTTATAGATAGTTTTCAGCTTCGTTGCTGCCAGCATGCTCTTCTATGATACTGTGGTGGAACAACATTGACTGTGAATCCCAGGTGACCACCTGCTGAGCAGATAAAATCCTGGTCATGGGCAATTGCTTTGCATAGAGACATAGTAGCCTTGTTATTTGAAAGTATGTCTTGGTTTATGTTGGTAGGGAAATGGACTCCTGAATGCTTTGTAATCAGAGGAGTGTCAGTTCTGGTGCACTAGAAGCAGATGCCAAGACTGATTTCCAAGTACAGAAGAAAGGGGAGAGGGAGAAAGAGTGAGAAAGACTTCAGACTATGATTCAGGTCTGACACCTATGAAACAAGGTAGGTGGGAAGGAGAATTGAATGAAAAGTCCCTCAGAGAAGAGAGCTGCCCTAATAAAGTTGCAGCTAGCCCAGTGAGGAGCTCTCAAACAGCCTGTCTAGCAGAAGAGTCCTGTGATGGGCTCTAGAACTTCATTGGCTGGAGTTGCTTGTGGAAAATGCATTCTCAAATTAAACACCAGGGTGAACTCCAAAGGTGCTACAACTAGAGATTGTTGGCTGACAGCACTCCTGTGGCAGGTCCTCCCTTGAGATCTGAATGGAATAACTCTGTGGTTGGCACAGTAGGCTTTTTAAGATGGCACTACAGTAGACTTCTGAGAAGGAATGACTTTTATACATTCATTTGTAACAAAGGGCACAGATGACTTGGCCTGTGTCGATTTTGTTATAAATTTATATTCATACAAACCCCTCAAAAACTTGAAAAAACTCTCTGGTTGGCCTCTACTCACTTGCCTACCCTTTCTTTTTTTTGCTTGACTTGGAAGGAAAATGTACGAGACAGTCAGGGAAATGTTTTCTGTACCAGAAAGTCAGGTGGAAGAATACTATCAAATTCAAAGAAAATAAATGTACTTTGCTGGTCTAGTAATGAACAACCAGAGGGACCTAATTTCAGGTCCTTGATTGTGCCTCTCACTAACTTTGAGAGCTTGAGTAACTAACTTAATTTTTTATGTCTCATTTTCCTTATAAAAAAGCAAAACCAGTATTAAATATTGTTCACTTGTGGAGTGATTTGTTGAGAGACTTGCTTCTTCCAGAAACTTGTATTCTTATGTGGTGGCATGCTGTTTTTGGTGATAATGTTATGTAATCCATTTGTGACATTTTTGCTGTGAATATATGACAGACTTCAGAAGCATCCTGGTTCAGAATAAATGAAAATAAATGTACAATTATTTATTGGGCCTTTACTTAGCTCCTAAACTGAGAAGGCAGATATTGTTAAATAGAACAGGAATTTGAATAGAGAATGATTATTTTTATCTGTAGATAATACCCACTTATTTCAGGATTTTGATACCCTTATTAGTTTCTATAGATTAAAACAACACAAATTTATAATTTTCTGGTTATGCAGGTCAGAAATATGACATAACACCCATTGGGCTCCAATCAAGGCATTAGACTGGGCTGTGTTTCTTTTTGGATACCCTAGAAGACAGTCCGTCTCTTTGCCTTTCCTCGTCTAGTCATTGCCCATGTCCCTTGGCCCATGGCCCTCATCCTCAATCTTCGAAGTCAGCAATATTGCACTTATGTGACTGACTGTTCTCCTGTGTATATGGCTCTTTCTGACCACTGTTGGGAAAGTGTCACTGATTTGAAGGACCCATTTGATTAGACTGGGCTCATCTGGCTAATCTAAAATAATCTCATAACAAGGCCCTTAACTGAATCACATTTGTCAAGTTCCTTTTGTCATGTAAGATAGTCTGTTCACAAGTTCTAGGGATTAGGAAATGGATGTCCTTGGAGTGGGGCCAAAACATTTGGGCAGCTCTAGAAGCTGGAAAAGGTAATAAAGAGGATTCCTTCCTATAGACTTCAGGAAAGAAAGCAGCAATAGGAAACTAACATTGCACTCAATCTACCTGAGTTTACTTTTCACTATTCTATTGTACACTTTCCTGACAGATACAGCCATCATCCCTTTTACCTCCAAGGATGAATCTACTGATCTGGCTGGCTAGCAGATGTCCCATTCAATTAGTCTAGTCTTCAAAGTGTGTCATGTACAAGCTTTTTTGTTTCCTATCTCTGTTCCTTTGCTCATACCCTTTCTAGCTTTGGAAATGACCTCAACCATTAGCTCTACATCTTCATTTTCAGGGTATTTCTCAAAGTTTTGTTATTAACTCAGCTTCTTCCTATAGACTTTTCTAAATAATTCATCTCACCCTGAATGCTTCCAGCTAAGAATTCCAATTATATTGGAATCATCAATTGTCAACTTAGTTAAAAGTATTTCGTATTAGCATTATCTCCCCCAACACAAGCAATGTTAAAACTTTTCAAGAACGGGGACAATCTGATACATATATTTTGTGTCTCACTCAGCCAATGGTATACAGCCAGTGCCAATTCAGTTCTAAATAAATTACTTTGTTTATTGAGAGATAGTCAACACTTAAAATATAAATACCCCTCGTAGCTGATTACATCCTTTTAGTTATTAACATTTCACTGTAATCTATGTAATAAACATCAGTGCATTCTAAATTGAGCTCTTGTTAGTGGATTTACTGAGACAACTATGTAGGGAGAGATAGAACCATGCATAGAACCACAAGACATAGGCATAAAAGGGGAAAATGTGGGCTTTCTAGGAAGTCATAAAGAAGCCTGAAACCATCAACAATTGGGAAGCAGGTGGAGGCACCAGTCTGGCAGACAAAGAAAAGGGGATGGGGAATAGAAGTGGTACTTTTAACAATTTCAAATTTTGCGTTGACCAAACACATGTTTAACTTATCCCTGCATTCAAAGAGTCTATGATGTAAGAAATAAGATAGTTGATATGATCAAAACTTGAATAAAGATGCATATTTTATCATGAAACAGATGGATTTTAGAAATTTTGTAAAGAAAAAGTGGTAGAATTTGGCAGAGTTTGAATGTTTGAATGTAGAAAGAGAATATTGCATTGTAGAATTTCTCATTTACTTTTCCATTTGAAATTATGGTAAATTTATATTCACCTCTCCTTTTCTCTCTCTATATCTGTCTCTCTCTCTACACACATACACACATGCACACATACATCTGTCATTGCTTTTTGTCAATTATATTGCTAAAGTATTATGGGAAATTTAATATTTTAAAATTGATACTTGTGAAAAGGATAACTGCATAACAAATAAATTAAATATACAATGATCGGTTTATGTTTTCATGTAGAATTTGAAAGAATATATGTGCTAGGTTATAATATGTTTATTTATTCATTCATCAAATATCCCCAAATTCTTCTGACTCTAAATCATTAATATATGTATGTAAAATTGAGCTCCTTGGTAGTGTATTAGTAGAAGAAAATTTATATTTCACTGTCTCTTTAATAATTTGAAGAAAAAATTACTTCAGTATGCCTTTGAATGAATACTCATAAGTAGAGAATAGTATTTACAAATTTTGGACAAAATTTCCTTAACAAATCATAGTGTGACTCATATCTCTCATTTTTTTATAGTTGGTGAATAATGTTTTTTTTTAGTTAACTTTCATCTTTCTATAACTAAATAACTTAGAAAAATTAAACTACTCAATACTACCAAAATAAATTTATATGTTCTCTAAGTGTTCTTAAATCAAGTACATTTTAAAGAGCATTTACTTTGTCATGCTTGTGATTCAGCATATCGTGTTACATTCTGAGTATACAGAGATGCATAAATAACACTTGCCTTGATGAGCCAACCACAAATTCAGACTTTTAACATGCAAACTAAGTGTTACGAATTTCATATGAAATAAATGGGACTTCATATGGACTGTAACAGAGAGGTTCACAGCATCAGGAAATAGAATGTATGCTCCACTCAGAGTGTGTCATTTCTATACACTTCCTTTGTATTTGTCAACTGACAACTCAAGAACTTATTTAATATTTGTGTGTCTACTTCTCCACCTGTCATCTGTATTTCAATCTGGGAATGAGTTTTATGTCTCATACTCCAGTTGCAAAGTATCTTGGGCATGTGGATCTCAGTGAACAATTAAGTGTTGCAGTTATGGGTCTAGTTCACCATGAGATCAGGCTCTGCTAGTCTATCTGGACATCCTTACGAAACCAAAGAATTTGGAAAAACCAAGTCCTTTTGATGCTTTTCTTGAATACCTCTAGGAAAAAGATAATGCTTCTTTATCTGCTTAAGAAGTGCATGATTTTTAGGAATAATTCAATGTAATATGAATTTACAATATTAGAAATAACCAAGATTTTAAATGAATTCTGATTTTTACAGATCCATTTTAATCTGTATCTCACGTTCCTTATCCTTTGGGTGATTACTATGTTATTTCCAGCGTAACACCTACTACATACTGGGGGCCTCAGTAAATATTAGTTGAACCAAGAAATAAGTGATATAAAAATGTTAATGAATGATCAGTCCAAAGTTAAACTTTCTCAAAGGATGATTGGCATTTGCCATTACAGTCTTTGAGGATAACCTACAGTTACTTCAGGGAAGGCAATAATGTCTGAAGGTTTGTTACTATGGAAACTACCTACAACAGGTAGCCATTCATTTGAACTGGTTCCAGGCAATATATTAATAATATTTGGACTGGATAAAGAAGCTGTGGTACATATACACAATGGAATATTACTCAGCTGTAAGAAAAGATGAAATATTGCCATTTGCAACAAAATGGATGGATCTGGAGATCATCATGCTTAGTGAAATAAGCCAGACAGGAAAAACAAGGAACTGTATGACTTCACTCATATGCGGAATATAAAACTGAAAGCAAAGAAAAAAGAAATGAACAAACAAACAACCCATGGACACAATCGATAGTTTAATGTTTATTTGGGGACGAGTGGGTTAGGGAGGGGAGAAAGGGGAGGGTGTGGGAGAGGAGGGGGGAAGCTAAATATAAGGTGATGGAAAGAGAAGTCAGTCACACTGGGTGGTGAACTTATTATACAACAAGCTGACAATGCACTGTAGGATTGTATGCCTGAAACCTATGTAATCCTTGCTAACAGATGTCACCCCAATAAGTCTAACAATAAAAATGAATTAAAAAAAATATTTGTATTCGTGGTAGTACAACCTACCTCACAACCACGTATTTTTTAACCCTCTTCTATCATTCTACAGTACTTAGGAATTTCCATTATAAAATGTATGGACTTTCTAGAAGCCTTTGTACTATGAATCTTCAGTAGAATCTGATGTGTTTTTGTTGGTGGAATTTCAATATAAATAATGAGTGGTTTAGTCTCTGGACTTCATGGATACCTTTTGTATTATAGTTATTTGTCTCCAAAGGCAGTGGATTGTGGCACAAAACCATATACATTAATTAGTTCCCGTGTTTTTCCTGTGAAAGGGCTCTGCCACAGTGAATAGTTGCTAAGACCATAGTGGGTCACTGAAATCAACTTGCAGCCGAAATTGGGATGTGTATTTTGGCTCAAAGAAAATGTATGAGGTCTGACAATTAGGTTTGTGAACACATCCTAGAAAAAGTGCTATATACTTCATTGCTGAATATTTCTGTGGTCACCTTTGGAGTACTCTACTTGGGAAGCTATGCACCAATGCCAACACCTAATTCACCCTTCAAAGCAATTTTGGGACTTTCTGGAATGGTCATCAGAGCTGTCTTCTTTGTATGACCCTTGATGTCCTGAATGTCATCAAAATGTCTTCCTTTCAATATTTCCTTTATATTTGGGTAAAAAATGTCACTGGAGGTGAGATCAGGTGAGTAGGAAGGGTGTTCCAATATAGTTATTGGTGTACTAGCTAATAACTCCCTCACAGACAGTGCCCTGTGAGCTGGTGCATTGTCATGATGCAAGAACCATTAGTTGTTAGTGAAAATTTTAGGTTGTTTTCATCTAACTTTTTCATGCAGCCTTTTCAGCACTTCCAAATAGTAAACTTGGTTGATTGTCCAGTTGGTACAAATTCATAATGAACAATCCCTCTGATATCAAAAATGGTTAGCAACATTGTTTTGACTCTTGATTTGGACTGATAGAACTTTTTTGGTCGTGACAAATTAGCTGACTTCCCTTATACACTTTGACGCTTTGTTTCAGGATCATTTTGGTACACCCATGTTCCATCACCAGTGATAACATGGCCCAAAACGTCATCTTGCCTGTCCAAAAGGCCTTGGGAAACTTGGACTCTCCTATGCTTTTGTTCAACGGTGAGTTCCTTCGGGATCATTTTTGTACACACCTTTCTCTCATGCCAAGATTTTCAGTTAAGATTTTCCTGTTTTCCTATTGATGTTTTCTTGGTCTGCTATGCTTCTCACAGTCAGCTAAAAATTTTGACATAAAATTTGACAAATTTTTGCAATGTTTTTGTCAGTTCTGCTCGTTACTGGCCGCCCTACCTTTCTTCATCAGTGATACTTGTTCTCCCCTCAGAAAAACATTTAATCCATTTGTACACTTCCTTTTTTATTGTTAGGTTTTGGGGTGACATTGATTAGTAAAGCTTACATAATTTCTAGGTGTACAATTCTACAATACATCATCTATGTATTGTGTTATGTGTTTGTCACCCAGAGTCAGTTCTCTTTCCGTCACCATACATTTGAGACCCTATCCTTTCTCTTCCATCCCCTCCCCTGATACCCTCAGATCACCAACCACTAAACTTTTGATTGTATCTATGAGGTGTTTTGTTGTTGTTGTTGTTTTGCTTATTTGTTTATTTTTCTTTCAGCTGTGTTTTTCATAAATGAGACAACCACTATGGAGGATAGTATGGAGGGTCCTCAAAAAATTAAGAATAGAGTTACGTATGACCTAGCAATCCTACTTCTGGGTATCTACACTGCCATTTTCTTTATGGCATTATCCCCATGAACTTGGATTAACATGTCCCTGATTTCACTTCCACACTTGCCAAGTTTAATAAGAATTTGTTTTCTATTTTGTAGATGAATAAATTTTATTGTAAAGAGGCTAGACAACTTATCCCCAAACATGTTTTCTAATGTTTGTTCATTGCTCTAATTCAAGTTCTTACATTCTCATGACAGCACACAAAACATACAACAAAAACTATGAATGTCACTCAGCAAGACACCACCACACATCAACATGAACACAACTGTGAAACACAGATATACCAGGTTATGAAACCTCACCAAGTTGTTTGTACAGTGCTGCCAATGTAAGCGAATGGTGGCAGACTATATTGTGTAGTCAATGTGTGGCTGTGTTACATTGATTTGTAAACTTAAAGTAAAATTAAATTAAAAAGATGAGACTATCTGGGCCTTTTCCAGTGGCTTCTCTTAACCATAGGTATTTTTTGGGTTTACATATGGAAGTGTGGAGAACAGGAGCTGTGATATATTGCAATGAGTAATGTGTGAAGGTTAAAGTTATAGTGATAGTCATAGGTGACTGTAAAATCAAGCTGCAGTGATCTATCCCTATGCTAGGGCTACAGATACAGAATGAGTGTGAGACTGTTCTATATTCAGTAATGACACTGCTTATGTCTTTCTCCTTGGTCTTTAAAATTTCAGGCTTGGGTCTAATATTTTTTATTTCTCAAATTTTATTGTAAATGAAAATATGTGAACTTTTATTAATCTTTATTCATAAAAGGTTTAGGACAAGGAAAAGCTAACTATAGAAATTACCTCAGGCATTTTTTTCTCATCGTATTAATTTGAAATTAAACAAGTATATCAAAATAATAAGTACACAGCAGGGAATGAAGACAACATGCTGTCCTATAGGCTACTCTAATACTCTTTCAGCTCCTTGAAATGCCCTGCCACTATGTATAACTAAGGGCATTTTATGCCTCATAAAATTCTCTAAGATACTCTTTTTTTTGGCTGTTGCTATTTTGCTTTTTGTTTTCCTACTTAATGGTGGGTATTGCACATTCTGAATCTCTGTCCTAGTTAATCAATAGATATGACTTCCCATCTTTTCAATCTCCTTCTGCTGAGGTAGAACCAGACTGACTTCTATGGTAGCTTGAGAATGCACACCACTGCTGTGTGACATTTCTGAGAACACAGAGACTTTTTTCTAGGTAGTCAGGTTCTTTGAACATCTTTGGGGACGTTATCATTGGTGTATTGACACATCTTGTGGATTTGGCCAAAATCAGGCAGAGATACTTGCGTTTCTATTTCCTCTCTTTCAGCCACCCCTGGGCTCCATTTGCTCCCCAAACTGTAGACACTGAACATGGTATCTGAGTTTGAGACAGAAATGGTCAAAACACCTGAGGATCTAAAACTAATCCATTCATTTTCAAAACAGGATCACAAAAACTGTGCTATTCTGCTTGTTCCACACAAGCACTGGGTTTCCTAGTTTTTAGATAGTTTTACAGACCATTTTTCTTTATATTCAAGCTGTCAGCTATTGTTACTTTTTGCAACCCAGAAGAATATGCTAATTGTACTGACATATAACGCAATATGCTTAAGAACATGCCACTCAAGAGTGTGACTCTCAGGAGAATTCTACCTTTAAGAAATTTTATCTATAAGGAAATACCCCTTTTGAGATAAAGGCAATTCTTTGTAATAACATTGGGGAGGCTAAAATGTGATTTACAGCTTACCACAACACACTGTAGTGTGATTTAACTGTTGTATAAAAACATATAGATTTAAGTTCAATTAAATAGATGAGAAAGGGTGTGGTGAGAGAGAGAGAGAGAACTACCAAATTATTTCCAATAATAAAAAGTTCTCTAAGAAATGACAGAATAGCTAATGCATAGATTTCAAAAAAAAATTTACTGTTTCATACTATTGAGTATTAAACCTCTAATTTTTATAGAGATCTTTAGTTTTTCCACATATTAAGTCAAAGAACTAAAAATGTCATCTGTGGATATTTTTATAATAATATTTTCTGTTATAAAAAAGGCTTGCCAGACACTACCATCTGCCGTGTAGACTGACAGTGTACAAATCTGATGTCTTTCTGTGACTTCCTATCTTATATAATTGGAGGTTTCAACCCAGAATGATGCTTCATTTCCATGTAAGGACAACCAAGTTTAAGTTTGCCTGGATTATTTTAATCATTTTCCTGCTATGCACTGATAAGACCAGTATTCTGTATAGTTAAAAGCTATAAATGTATCTATTTAAAGGGTGTTAAAATTCTCCTCTGAGCTTCTGGCCATCATCCAGAATTCCATAATACCTCCTGAAATGAGACAGGAAACACAATGCATTATAATTTATAAATGTTTCATTTGTACTTACTTTATTTTGGAAATTTGAAACACCCAGAATATCTTGGCTTCATCAACATGAAAAATATGTCTTTGCGAACTGTTTATGTAAAGATTAGAAAATTTGTCTACCATGTTTTAAAGAGTCCAAGGACACTAAAAGTACTCTATCGACTCAGATGTGTGTGTGTGTGTGTATGTGTTTATAGGAATAAATCTTCCAGTCCTAGTCAGAGAGACAAGATTACTGAATAACGAGTGTAGTTATTTATATAAAAATTAACACTGTTTTTAATAAGAGAAATCCTCATAGTTAAAACCTGTTAATTGGAGATGATGTCTGTATAACTGAACATTGTCAAAGTGTAATGACCTCCTGCTGCTAAGCCCTGCAAATGTTGACTGGAAGCCAACACATTTGTTTTCAAAGCAGGAGACATGAGTCCTTTGACATGATTATATTAAAATGGCTTTATTTTTGTTGCACTACGTAATAGAAATTTTAACATCGTAGACCATGTTATCAATGTGCCTCCGTTTCTCTGTCTCCAAATATCTTTGCAGGTTGTATTTTCACCTCTATTAAATGTACCAGTTAACACCTTTGGTATTGCTGAGGGGCTGTTCTCATTATGATACATTTACTTCAGTTAATTTTGGAAGTTGCCAAAAAGATTGAAATGAGTTAGTATTCATTAAGATATGCCACTCAGTATAATAAATGATCAATGCTCTATGCCTATAATTTGTTGTAGCTAAGAAAATAGGCTGGATAATCAACATAAAACGGAAAGGGTCCCCTACTCTCTGTCCTCAGTTCTTATATACTACATTTGTTCATGTCTGAAATTCCATTTAGCTAATGTATAAAAATTCACTTAAATGTTTTTTTTTCTTCTGAGTCTGATTGAGATTTATTTCAGTAGGAATGAAAGATCTAAAAACTGGTTTTCTTATGAGTTCAGATGCACATGAAGATGGAGTGTCACCTTGAGATGAGGAAAGAAAAGATCTTAGAATATTAAAGTATTTATAATGTGAGAATTGGAGGCACTTTAAACAAACTCTACCTCCATATCCATGCTCTTCAGAAGCATCCTTGGTTATGGCTGCTGAGCCACTTGCATCATGATTGTGTGGAATGCACAATTTCAGTACTCTCTTTCTAGCTACAGCAGGAAGATTTTGACTATAATTTATATACATATACTTACATATTTTATATATATATATATATATATGCCTTGGCCCCATCCTCAGTGATCTTGATTAAACTGTTTTAGGATAGGTCCCTGGCATCAATATAGATATTTTAAAAATGTTACACAGGTGATTCTGATATGCAGCCAATTTTCCAACTTGTGGTTCTCCAACTTGAGTGTGCCTCAGGGTCATGTGGAGATCTTTTTGAAACACAGCGTGCTGCACCACCTCCCCACACCCCACCATGTATCCCCAAAAGCATTTCATCCCCTGATTCTGGGCAGGTCCCTGAGAATTTGCATTTCTAACAAGTTTCCAGGTGCAGCTAATGTGGAACTAGAATGTATATTGTAAGCTATTTAAATAATGACACTTAAATCATTTTCTTAATTCGTGTTGACTCTGGCAAGATGAAAATGAAATGCAAGAAGACAGACTTATGGCAATATTAGTTGGATTTTCCCATTAAATACCATTTTGTTACAGTTGTCACACTGGTTGCTGATTCCTTTCAGGTTTTGTATACCTTTAGTTTACTTAGAATTTTTTTATTTTTAAACATAGAAATTTTAAAAACAATTTTATAACTAATATTTTCTGAACATTTAGTAACACTAGGATCCTGTTTAAATGTTGTATACATATTATCTCATTTAATATTCACCATGAAGGAAATACCTCTGACTCCAGAGCCCGCCTTAGTAATTTCTCTATATGGCTTTTGCATACCCAATAATTTACACACTCTATTCTCACCATTCTGTAGGGAAAATATATCACCCATTATTATTGAATTATTACTGATGACAAAATACTTACGATATAGCTCCCATTTATTGAATGCCTACTTCAGGCCACACACTGTGTTAAGCATGATTAGCAAAGCAGTTTAAGTGATGGGACAATTAAATGGTGAGATTAAGATTAAATTTAGGCCTTTCGGTGGGTTTTGGAGTACCTGTCCCCAAAGGAGTTATTCAGCTTCCTAATTACATTCTAGTTTCTGGCTCAAAATTCTAAGGAAATTTAGCTACACTTCTAATAGCATCCCTGTATAATTCTGGTAAATTTATTTTTGCATCAGCATGACTGATATAATTTTTGGTGCAATTTAAAAGCCTTGACTAAAATGACGGTCATTCTGAATTGTGCATATGAGATCCCTGAGGCTTGGAGAGTTGAAAAGTTGAAAACTAACTAAGATTGCCCAAATTATGACCCACAGAACCAGAAACGAAGTACAGAATCAAATGTATTCATGACTTTGAGACTTGTTTTCTCTGCTCCTACAATCTATTCCTTATTTTCGCTCTTGCATCTTTTCTTAGATCACCTGCAAGAGTATGTGTGAAAAGATCACTGTATAGATTATAAATCCTGAAAAATTGTCACCATAAGCATTTCTGCGAGCTGGCCCAATTAGTCTTATGAGCAGATAGATGGAGGGGTTGCTGCTAGTATGTTTCAAGAGCTGTTTGGAGCCCTTTGAGAGCCATTGTCCGGGCCTCACAAGGTGGCAGTTGGAAATAAATGAGATAACAGATGCAAAATGCCTGGCACATGGGAAGCACATGGCTCAATAAATGGTAGCTATTATTGATTTTCTCCCGAAGGCAGCAGGAGGGGGAAAAGTGAGTGGGTGGGGAGAGTGAATCTCTATAATAATGACTCAAAAGACTCCCAGGTTCCCAAGGTATCATTGGAATCCTAGAAAACATTTGGTTTGTATGTAAAGGAAAATAAACATTTTCAAAATCCAGTATCCATCATTTTTACACTCTTTTGTTTATGAGATTTGTCAAACATCGTCAACAGGTTCAATTCCATTCGACTTCCACGTTGTGAGTACATACTGAGACCCAGGCAGTGTGCACATTTGTTGTTGAATGAGAACTGTTCTCAGTAACTTAATACCAAGAAACGTTGTTATAAACACCTAGAGGAGCAAGGCTGTATGCAAAATGCTCAGACACAGAAGGGATATTTGTTTTTTCTACCTGTCTGTTGTTCTGACTATATTTATCTTCTCTCTCCTCTTTCTGGCTAACTTAACTTCCTAGTTTCTTATTAAAAAAACACCCATTTGCCAAGTTGGGGGTACTACCCTATGAGATACTAGGTGATATAGGTAAATGTAACATAAGTCATTTGACTGTTACTGTCTGTATTACCAAGTTCTTTAGTGTCACCTGCCCTGAAGTGACGTTTTCTGAAGTTTAAAGTTTGGACCAAATTATATTCTCTAATTTAGATAATTCCTTTACTCACTAGGTACACATGTCCTACTCAAGTCAGCAAGTTTATGTGAATCCAGGTGACAAAAGTTAATAAAGCATTTTTTATTGACTCTTATTATCTGTCCCTATTTATCTTGATCGTGTGATTTCTTATTCTAATTCTGTTGTATCTTTTTCTAATAGTTTTAATATGTAACCTATTTATAAAAATATAGATGTAGAGAACCCACCTTAGGGAAAATGTGAAAAATAGGATAAATTCAAAAAATGCATTCATGATTCTAACTGTTGTTAGAATTTTAGTGTATTTTACTCCAGGTTTTTTTAGATAGCATTTAAAAATGTACTTATAATAAAGAGATCTATATAAATTTGTATCAAAATATTATCATAAGTACTTTTTCTTATTCTCCAACAATTTCAGAATTAATATTCTAAAAACAGCCAATATTTTATCCGCTGGATCTGTGATAATGTCCTAAAACTTCCTACTATTAGATGTTGATTGCTTCTACTTATATGAAGTATAATAGTGTGCCTTCATATATTTAACTTTTTGCATATTTTGGCTTACTTCCTTAAGCTAGATTCCTGGGACTGTAAAGATTAGGAACAGCTTTGATAAGTTATTTGCCTAATTGCTTTTCAAGAATTGTACCAATTTATATTGTCATCAGGAATGAATGGGGAAGTGAATTCATTGCATTTTACCAGAATTTTGGGGGTCTTTTTGTAGTTTTGCATATCAAATGGTATTCATTTATTTACTTATTGATATGTAATAATGTTTTATATTCATTTCAGGTGTACAGCATAGTGGCTACATATTTATATAATTTCAGAAGTCATTTTTCCTGACTAGTCTAGTACCCACCTGGCGCTATACATAGTTATCACCACATTATTGACCATATTCTCTGTCCTTTACTTTACTTCCCCATGACTATTTTGTAACTAACAATTTGTACTTCTTAATGCCTACAGCTTTTCCCCCCAACTCATTCCATTTATCACCCCAACAAGTCTAGAACCCATATGACATTATACATAATTATTACAATATTATTGACAGTATTCCTTATGCTAGATCCTACATCCCCATGACTAGTAACAACCAATTTGTACTTCTTAATCCCTTTCTCTTTGTCACCAACCCACAACCCCACTCTCCTCTGAAAGCTATCAAAATGTTCTCTGCATCTATGAGTTTGTTTCTATGTTTATTTTGTTCTTTATCTTCCATATACAAGTGAAATGACATTGCATCTGTCTTTGTCTGACACTTGACTCAGCACAATACCCTCCAGGTCCATTCATGCCATTGCAGATGACAAGAACCCATTCCCTTCCATGGCTAAGCAATGTACCACCTCCTCTTTATCCATTCATTCGTGGATGGACACCAAGGCTGCCTCCACATCATGACCATAATAAACAATGTGGCAATAAACATATGGATGCACATTTCCCCTCGAATTAGTGTTTCAGATTTCTTTAGGTAAATAACCAGAAATGAGATTATTTGGTCCTTTTTTGTTTGTTTTTATAGCCTTTGTTTTAAAGTTTATTTTGGCTGGTATAAGTATTGCTATACTAGCTTTTTTTTATTCTTATAAAATACATTTCCCCCATCCCTTTGCTTTTAGTCTGTATGTGTCTTTTGATTTGAATTGAGTCTCTTGTGGACAGCATATATATGTAAGTCTCTTCTTTTCTTATCCATTCAGCCACCCTATCTTCCTATCTTTTGATTGGAACATTTAATGTTTACATTGAAAGTAATTATTGATAGATATATAGTTATTGACATTTTATTATTCATATTTCTGATTTTTTTTCCATCTTAAAGAAGTCCCTCTAAGATTCCTTGTAATTCTCGTTTGGTGTTGTTGAACCTATTTAGCTTTTTTGTTTGTTTGTTTTTATTTTTGTCTAGGAAGCTCTTTATTTGTCCTTCAATTCTAAATGATAGCTTTGCTAGGTAGAGTAATCTTGGTTGTAGGTCCTTGTTTTTCATCACTTTGAATATTTCCTGCTAAATCTTTCTGGCCTGCAAAGTTTCTGTTGAGGAATCAGCTAACATTTTATGGGCAACCCCTTATAACTAAGTAACTGCTTTTCCCTTGCTGCTTTTAAGATTGTTTCTTTGTCTTTAACTTTTGGCATTTTAATTATGATGTGTGTTGATGTGGGCCTCTTTGAGTTTGGGACTCTGCACTTCCCAGTCTTGTATATTTATTTCTTTGCCAGGTTAGGAAAGTTTTCTATCATTATTTCTTCAAATAGGTTTTCGATTTTATTCTCTCTCTTCTCCTGGTACCCCCATGATGGCTGGTACACAATATCAGTGTGCTGGATGTTGTCCCAGAGGCTTCTTAAACTATTATAATTTTCTGGATTTTTTTTTTTTTTTTTGCTGTTTTGCTTGGGTGTTTCCTGCTACCTTATCTTCTAAATTGCTTATTTCATCCTTTGTTTCATCTATCTATTTTTGATTCCCTCTAATGTATTCTTTCTTTCAGTTATTGTAGCCTTTATTTCTGACTGGTTCTTTTTTATGTTTTCTTTTTCCACTTTTATGCTTCCTATCTCTTTGTTAAAGTTCTCTCTGAGTACACTGAGTGTCCTCATAATCAATGTTTTGAACTCTGGAACTCTGTGTCTGTATATTGCTTGTTTCCATTTTGTTTAGCTTAGTTTTTTTTTTTTTTTTTTTTTTTTTTTTTTTTTTTTTTTTTTTTTTTTTTTTTTTTTTTTTTCTTTTTTTTTTTTTTTTTTTTTTTTTTTTTTTTTTTTTTTTTTTTTTTTTTTTTAATTTGGGACATGTTTCTTTGTCTCCCCATTTTGGCTGCCTCCTTGTGCTTGTTTCTATGTATAAGGTAGAACTGCGTGTCTCCTGGTTTTAGAAGAGTAGCCTTATGTAGTAGATGTGGTGTGACTAAGTGGCTCAATCTTCTTGGTTACTTGAGCAGGGTACTGCAGGATTGTCCCTTGTGTGGATTGTGTGTGCCCCCTTGTAGTGGAGCCTTGGTTGCTGTTTGAATGTCAATGGGAAGGCTTGACCTTGGACTGATTAGTTGTGAGGACTGGCTGTGACTACTGTGAAGGAACTGTTGTGCAGGAGCTGACCCTATGGAGCAGAATTCACTTTTGTAGGGCTCTGGTTTCTGCCAAGTCTACCCTTTGGGTGGTTGTCCTTGGAGGCAGCCTGGTGATGCTCCTGCTCGTGTGAGGCTTGCCATTTGGATTACCAGTCCTGGGGCCTCCTGGGAGGGGCTGCATCACAGATCAAGTTTAGCCTCAGCCTGTGTCCAGCCCATGGCCATCTGGCATGCACCACAAAGCAATCTGCAGATGGCTGCCATTGCACTAGTCTTAGAGGTGCCCCGAGAGGACAAGCTGCAAAACAAGGCTCGCTAGTGCTGGGTTTGTGGCTGCTCAGCTAGAGCTATGGGGCATGCTGAATCAGGTGCTGCTTGTTTGGGTTTTTTCACCTTTGAGAAATTTTAAGAAAGTCCATAGAATGAGCCCCCAAAAGTTATTTTCATATGGAAGAGCCACTGAAAGTGACTTGAGTGGGCCCCAAAATTATGTGGGACATGGTTTCAGGGAATCAAAGTGAACAAACAGTGTTAGCCAGGTTGATGAAAACTCTAATATCCCATCCACCTGCATGTGCACAATGGGAGGAAGGAGGACTCAACAAGGAAACAATGGCTTCTGCAGCTCCTCAGTCTGAGAGAAAGCTGCTTGCCCTGAAGCCACATAGTTCGGTTTCTCCCCATATGCCATTGGCGCCTTTTGAGCCACTGTTCTAGTGATGGAACTCAGAACGGATTAAGTCCATCAGCGAGTAAGTCTGTGGTGCCTGGGCCCTTTTTGAGGAGCTACTGGGACTGCAGCCACAATCTCCACTGGTTTTCACAGCAAGAAGTTATAGGGCTTTCTCTGCTTGGCATTGAAACCCTAGTGTTAGGAGCCTGGTGTGAAGCTGGGACCCTTTGGTCCTCAGGGGGTTGGGAGGGGGACCTACACAGCTGAAAGATCCCTCCTGATTTTAACTGCCCCCGCATGAGTGAGACCAGCTCGTTTCACGTCCCCACCACTCCTACCAGCCTCAAGGTGGTTTCTTATGTACACCCTTAGTTGCAGGGCTTTGGTTTAGCAGGACTTCAGGTGATTCTTGACAATGGTTATTCTGTAATTTAGTTGCAATTTTTATATGGTTATAAGAGGAGTTAAGCACAGAGTTTACCTATTTCACCATCTTGACCAGATTGCCTTAAATGGTATTTATTTTAACTCACATTTTCTGATTACTAGAAAGTTTGAATATTCTCAAATCTATATTTGGTCATTGTTGTTCCTTTGAATGTTAATTACCTTTTAAGCTCTTGCCAATTTATCTGTTATATTCTTAGTGACTTTTCTATCAGAAGTTTGAATAGTCTATGTTTTATACTTGTAAAAATATAATCTAGCTGTTAACCCAATGCCATATTTGCCGAAAATTTTTGCAGTAAGTTGAACATTTTATTTTACTTTTGTATATTAACATTTCAAATTTTATGGGAACTCATGTTGATATTTTTCTTTGTATATTCTTTATAAATTCAAAACATAGAAAATCACTTCTTTGCAAGAGATTTGGTAATTATTCAATATTAGTTTCACTTTCATTGATTTGATTTTCAAAAATACTAACTTTTTTATTACATCTGGAATTTGTTGTAGCATATGATGTGAGGTGAGCATATTTGACTTTTAAATAATTTAGTATGCTATGACCCAGCTGACTGATTTCCTTTACAAGTTACCAAATGCCCAGTGAGAGAATGATCTTATATTTTGTATTCATTGTGATAGTATCTGTTACTTTATTAAGGATGCCAGAATTTATTACAGAGACTTGCATTAATTTTTTTCATATTAGAGGAATATAACTTAATAAATTATTATTTTGGTATTCTTTATGTATCCTATTTATGACAAGAGTACACCTTAGCAAAGTAATGTAGGTACTTTTACTTTTTTGTATATACTTTAGCCTGTAAATGTTAATCTGCTTTTTAATCTTATAGGTAGAATTGCATGTCCAGTCTGAGTCTGAATTATATCTCATCAACTGATTGCCTGAGTGATTTTATGCAATCTTTTCAGGTTTCCAAGCCTCAGTTTTCTCTGTAGAAATGGGATATTTACAATTAATTTATGGGACAATGATAAGAATTAAATGAGAAATCATATATAAAATGCTCAGGATATCACTTTATTAAAAAAAAGCATTCATTGTTTCTTTCCCATTTTTATATGGTACAAGCTATTAACCATCTGAATTGGTAGAGGAAAATGTATACTCTTGGTGAAACTAGCATGGCTAATATTTGACTTAGAAATATGTCTCATTTAAATTTTGAATATAGTTATTTCTGATCTTTACGAAATTTAAACATAGTGAAATTATACCACTAACACCTATTTCCAGGGTGTTTTCATTTGTAATGTGTACAACTTCATTCTAAAAAAAAATAACTCATTTCAAAACTTTGCTAAGGTAGAAGTGATGGTTAAGTGTTTGAACTTCAAAGGGTTTATCTACTTGGATGAGGACTGTATATTGATTAAAAAATAAATAGAGACAAAAGATACCAATAAGGCTACTATTTGAAATAGTCACTGTTAGAGGTATTTTCACCATTAAAAAAATAAAAATTCCAGGTATATTTACTATGAGAATGCTTTGCAAAGAGTTGACTGAAAGTATTTAGTGCTATAATAGTCCTGAAGTATGAGTCAGCAGGCAGTAATCAAGTTGTCTTCTTGAATCAGAATGAAGATCATGAATTCAAGGTGGGTTATTTATGACATGGATGAAATGGGAAAGAGAAAGCTATAGCTGTCACCTCAGAGAGAACCAGCAGGATGATTTCTTAATGCTCTTTGGCACTGCAGTTCTTGGTGCTGGTTATATCCATGTTCTCAGAAAGAGATTTACTAGTATTTGCAAACATATACAAAAGTAACCAGCATAGTGTCTAATATAAATATTGTGCCTTAAAATATTTAAATGACATTTGGAGTTTGATCTTGTTGATTCTGATTGAAACTCTCATTGATACTGTTTAAAATTCTGCATTTGTTCTATTCTGGCCTTTTCTGGAGGTATTCAGGGATATTTTATTTATCCTTGACCTTACCATACAAAAGTAAACCTCATACTCTAAATTTTTGGTCTTGATCTGATCTTACAGATTCAGACCTTCCTCATGGATGCATGCCCATGTTTGCGAAAATGGTTCCATTTCTAACAACTTCTTTTCTCATTGTGATTATATATATACAAGAGCTCTGCTTGATCCTGTGCTTCATTGTGGCTGCTAAATTCTAAAATTTCTAATAAGCTCATTCTGTACTTCTCTAATCCTTTTTTGAATCTTACAAGAGAATTTGAAAACAGCTCTCTTCAAAAAAGTGATAGCATAAGTAATAATAAATCCCAAATTAAGAGAGTATGTAGCCTATTCCTGAACTAAAGATGAATAACATGTCTAATTAGTCATCTTGTGTTAGATGCTGTTGGTCTATAAAGACTCTGGTATGCATATTTTGTTGATCACTTTGCAACCAGTGCTCTTTTTGATTATTTTTTTCTCTTGATGAAGAAAGAAGCAAAAATAGTTATATGCCGTGGTTTCATGAGGAACTTCAAAAGAAAGTAAAAACATGTCTTCTAATTATTTTCACAATTAGCTGAGGAATACGAGTGAGATCCAACCACTTTAATTCTACCGAAATATGGCATAATTAGTAAAGAGAACACTCTCATGAAGACTTCGGACTTGTGTTCTATATTTAGCATTGTGTCTTTAGCAAACTCTTAAATTTCTATATTTCTCAGTTTTCTTAGTCATTAAGTAGGGTAAGTAAGAGCTTCCTTACATCACTGGGATATTTTGAGAATCAGATAACACAATGAATGTCAAAATCCTTTTGCAAAAGCAAAATGTCATTTTAGACAAATGTGAAATATTGTGAATAAGTGATGCTTTCCTCTTCTCATTTATACTAACTCTAACACATTCAATTATAAACATCGATATAACTTAATTTCATAAACTTATTAGGAGTAAAAATATTAAGAAAAATGCACATATGCAACATTTTTTCTCATGCAGTCATCAATGACACTTGTCGAATTATCATCTCTGCACAACTTTAACTTATTGACCAGGTACATCATAATTCTTGTTGATGTGCTTGCTGTGGAAATGAAAGTAATTTGATGAAAAGCTTTGCAAGTTTAATTATAAAATTTCATGCCTTATGTTTAAAGTCTATAAACAAAAATTACAGAAAAGTACATTAGTTATTGCATTATTTTAATACTGTGATTGAATAGCATTTGTATTTGAGATTGGTAGGCAGCATATTTAAGTGATGTGCTCATGAAAGTATACTAAAAACAGCTTATGAAAATCTCCCATCTGGCAGTTACAATTGATCAGAAATCTAGTCTTCAGCATTATTTTGAAAATAGCATGAGTTTTTAATTAAAACTGTTTATTCAATTTATTAATGTAAGTAAATCCTCCCATCTGATCAGGTTTAACTCGAGAAAGTGGTTTTCTAAAGCCCTTTTTAGGGATTAAATGATACAATTTTCTATAAAGAATACTCATGAAAGAGGTCACACATTTATTTGCTATCATTATTTTTTGTGTTCTCCTTAATTTGAGAATTGAACTGTGAATGTAATTCTGCTTGCTTAAAATATTTGATGACTTTATGATCTTAATTCTTCTATTATTTTAAATCTAAACTAACTACAAAAGATCCAAGATAAAACTCATTTTTAAACTATGCTAACTTCAGCTATACCTTGTATCAGTTAATTTAAATAAATCTGGCAAGGACAAAAGTAAGTAGATTATTAAGGTTATATTTTCTGACTTAAAAACACAATATACAAAGCATTTTTATTTAGAAATTATTAGATGCTTATTCAGTTCTATAATCATTATATACTTCATCTTATTTAATCCTTTTGGGATTCCTGTTCCTCAGCATTCTCATTATTTATGTTTTACCTGTAATTAAATTAAAGTTTAGGCGCAATATAACTTGTGAATAATTTTCAGAAGAATTTCAGACTAAGTACTTGGACTTCACACCATAGACTCTGTGTCGCTCACTGCTCTGAACAGGAACCCGTGACCTCTGCTTGCCCTGCTATGTATGGTAAGGTTATGAGGACAGTTCTACTGGCTTCTCTCCTGGAACTTCAGCATCTGAATTTGATGCTGTGGCAGTTTCCAAACATAATATTTATCAGTGTTATTAAAACTATGAATTGGGAAATTAGACAAATAGGAAATCCTTTTGTTTACATGTAACTATTCTCAGGGAAATGTTTATTCCCCTCATGTTTTACAGTTGTTAAACATCATGCAAACATATTAGACCACAAAGTCAGTAATTTCTTTATTTGTTCAGTTACACAGTATTATTTCTGACATGTTATGGTAATTTCTCTCATTCCAAGTGAAAATTTGAAATATGGAAGGGTTTGGGGTTTGGTTTGGGTTTTTTGTTTGTTTGTTTGTTTTAGTTAATTTTCTTAGATCTTGAAATAGGAGTGAACAGGGAAAGATACGCATCCCTGAATTTTCTCCTTCCCCGGTAGTGTCTTTATTTTCTCCCTTGGGAGAGTTTTCTGCAACCCTTTTAAAAGCTGATGGCAGTGTACCCATTCTCCAGTAATTGAAAGTCAGTGGGCTTACCTATTGCGTCTTCTTGTATTTTAAATACATGAGGGCTGTCCGGAAAGTATCCAGCCATGTAATATGAAAAATAGATGCATTTATGGGTGAATTTTTTCTGATAGCCGTCATATATACAGATGATCCAAAAAATGTATACACATTTTAAGAAAGGAAAATACTACTAAAATTGTAATACTCAATATAGACCAATAAGAAAACATAAATACAAGTCATGTTGACTTGTACAGTTACAAGAGGTACTCAAAGTGGTTACCCTCAGTATTTATGTAATACATAGATAACATCTCTTAAAATGTGTATACATTCTTTTTTGGCACCCCCAGTATATGATGAATATGATCATTCATGAATTTAGAGTTCATGAACTTTGTGTATTGCTATTGTTATTGGACTCTTAGTTTCATTTCCCAAGGATTAAATGTGCTTGGAAATATTTCAGGGAAAGTCTCACCTTATAAATACATCGATAGTCGTTAGAGTCCCGATATTTGTGACTTCCATTCATACCTTATATAAATATGCATATGCTTTCTTGTCAAGTTTTCCAATGTGCTTGTTTAATACACTACCAGTAGTCCTGTATCTCAGCATGGGTGCAAGGGAAGCTAAAAACTGGCTGTACCAGAGGCTTAGATTTGTCTTTCTGTGAGTTCACAAACCCTAACTGTGCTATTTTCACTCTAAATCTATAATTTGTATCTCTTGTTGTAACTCTGACTGACATCTTTATTATTTTACCAACAACATTGTTCAAAATTATCTTCTTTATTTCTACGCATTTACTGAAAGATCCAATTGTAATGCTATTCCACACTTTTTCAAAAAATAAGTTCTATCTGCTCTGAAATATGTTCCCTTGCAAATAATTTTCAGAATGTTTAGATTTGAGTTATTTATATTCCAGTAGTATGAGTTGTAACAAAAATAACTTATTCTGAACTTATAAACATTCATGCAAGATGAAATAAATTTTAAATGTGTAAAAAAGCCAAGAGAAAGGAAAAAATAAGAATAAAAAAGTAAAATTAAGCCAGGAATAAGGTTAGTATATAAAATATTTGCCCTAAAGTTTTATATACTTGCTAGAGGTAGATCACAAATTTGACTCTAACCTTTCTAGAGAACAAACAGAAGAGAGAAATGTTATCACTACCTAACATAAAAAGGGAATGAGTTGTTTTGAAAAAGAATATTAGGTATTCATGAAACCAAGATTGGGAAACAAAATTTTATATATTTGTGTATTCTATTCTAAAAAAGAAAATTTGAAAATGTATTTGTCATAAAATAAGGAGTTTGGAGATCTGTTTCATAGATATGTCCCTAAATACAGAGGGTGCCAAAAAATGTATACACATTTTAAGAAAGAAAAAAATATATTAAAATTGTAACGCTCAATGTATACTGGTAATAAAAGATGAATACAAGTCATGTTTGACTTCCAAAATTACAAGATGTGCTCAAAGTGGTTATTATCAGTGTCTAGACATTTCTAATTAGAGTGAATGTTGACCAAAGTGTCCACTTGTATTGCTGCATGTGCTGTTTCAATTTCTTCCTGAAGTACCGCCAGTATAGCTGGTTTTCTACAGTACACCTCATCTTTTAAGGTTCTCCTTAGGTAGAAGTGAAGGGGTTTTAATTCAGGAGAACATGGGGGAAACTCAAACATCATTCTAAAATTTCAAATTCCACTTCGAATTGTCTCGTGCTCCTCAAACGACAACCATGGTTCCTCCATTACCTTGACTGTCCTGTCTGTGGCATAGTGATGCTAGCATTCATTTGATTAATGCCATCTTTTGAGCAAATGTGGTACTACACATGGTTACTGTAATTCAATTCAGCTTCAAAAAGTAATGCATAGATAACATCTCTTTAAATGTGTATACGTTTATTTGGGGTGCCTGGTATTGGGAGATGTTATCTTGCCATATAGTATGATGCAATAAAAAGCATTTTTATGGGAGAAAGATAGCTATACTAAGTGATTGAATCATGCCACCCTTTGGTGGTCCAGCTGGTGCAAGGAACAATTGCAGAATATTTATAGAAGTGAGGAGCAACATTAGGTCTATAAATGGTTTCAAAGCTTTAACTTAAGCTACTTTATAATATAACTTCAGCTCAGCTCACATTCTCCTGATCTTTCTTGGAAACTAATGGTGTTGTTGCTTCTAAGTCCAAGGTTTCTTATTTCTTCACTAGCTTTAGCAAGGAAATACTATAGCTAGGAGAAAGAAAGGCCCAGGCAAGGGAGGGTAGGGATTTCTAACTCCTCTCTAATCTTCCAGAGCCTGCTAGAAGAATGCCTGGCACATGACAGGCTCCTATTTTACTATAGACAAATAACTGCCTTTGTAAGGAGGGGTAATGATGCTCACTTGGATGGGTTGTTTCTAGAACAAATAAATCAATACATAGGGATATACTAGCCAATAAAATGCTTAATAATAATATTTGCTGAGGAATGAACTCTAAAATACTATTCAGTGTAAGAGATGAGACATTCATGAATTACCTCAATACTGCCACAATACTATAGTGACAGAACATCAGTGCTAATGTTCTGACATTACTTTAGTGAATAATTTAAATTGTAAGAATACATATTTTCCCCATGAAACTCAGTACATTTTATTTTGAATGGGAGTAAAAACAGTTTAAGAAGTTTATTTTTCCTATTATATTAGTCTTCTTTCAAAAACTTTGATCTAAATTTTAGAATGAATTGACTGCATATTCTTGATAATCTTCCCTAAATATTTATTTTTCTTTGTATTGATGTTTTGACTGGCATTATGGAGTTGTAAGTTGAAGATTATATTAACCTGACTTAGATTCTAAATAAGCCAATTAACTGATTTATTCAGAAGTCAGTTGGTTGATTGGCAAAACCTTGGTTTATAAATATACTTAATTTTAAAAATTAATCTTGATATCATATAATCATATTTATGAATAAATAATTTATCCTTCTGTAAAACAATGAATTTCCTCTATTCAACATACCATTTTCTTCTATATTGCCTTGGAAATCCAATCTCTAATGTTTGGACTTAGATTCTCTTGCACTGTATAACTTACTGTTGAGTTACAGGTTTTCAAACTAACCACAGTTTGGTTTAAAGTAACACTTTACTTCAAGGATCTGCGTGTTGACCAGACTTTCTTGAGCATTAAGAGGCATAATCCCAGATATTCTATAAATTACCCTTTACCAGAAATTCCTTCATTCCTCTACTGTGCTGTGTATTTGGACAGAAAACTCTTATAAAATTAGAGAAAGAAAGAATAATGCCATTTAAAAATAATTTTAGTATCTATCATATTTCTATCTTTTAGGAGATATGTATATATTTAATAATAGCACATTGTATATTTGGGTAAAATTTCATCCATGCAGAAAGCCATTTTTTTTTCTGTTGTCCCTCTCCTTGGTCCACCTTCCCTGCAGAATTATTAGAAATTTTGGTTTTATCCTTTAGAAATTGTATAGCTATTTTTCTAGCTACTTTGTTCTTTTCTTCTTATTCCTATTGATGTTGATTTTTTATTTTTGGATATTTACATTTTTATTATCTGAAATCTTATAATGCATTTAAATATGATTTCCAACCTATTATTTCACATCTTTGATTTAAAGTAACAAAATTCAACTCAACTTACTATAATATAAAAATTATTTGGTCTTTTTGAGCCATCCTTATGTTTTTGACATTATGATTTCAAGTTTTAGATCTTTAGATGTAACCTTTCCTGGTTTAGAAGTGACAGTTTGGATATTAAATCCATTGAACATTGTGGTGGTTATTAGTTTACCACATAGTTCTAGTTTTTCACCTTTTAGTTGTATGATAATATATCACCTCAAGGCTTCTGTTGTGGTTGTGTTGGGAAACATAGGACTTGTTTGGTCAGTGAAGTCTGAGCAAAAGTAATTTGTTTCACTTCTGGACCAAAATATTTCCATCTCAGTCAAGATCTCCTAGAGTCACTTTACTCCTGGTACAGTGGCTGATGACATTTAAGATGTTGCTGTTCTCTCAGAACCTGGGTCTTTGAGTCAGCTCAATGATTAGGGCCCCCAGTTGGCCTATAACTGACATGTGTTGTGAGCAAAATTAACTTTTTTTTTTTAACCACTGAGATTTGGGGATTGTTTGAAATTACAGCGTAACCTAACCTACATTGACTGATAACAGATAATGCTTGGTTTTGACTTTTTCTGGATGGTGCTAATAAAATTTGAAATTGCAGCAATTACTTCCAGTGCTCCACCAAGAACCCAACAGATCCAATTTGCAATTACTGTACATTGTTTTTCCATTTTTGTGTACTTTTGCATATAATAACATACACATGAAATTGTCTTCAGAGGTCTCCCCTCAAGTTACTGGAGACATTATTCTTAAGAGCAGACAAACCAGTAATTGACTGGTTCATGAAAATTTCAGCTTCCTTACCTATATAGAGGGCGACTTTGAGATAAACTTGTACTCCAGAATTTCCTGTCAGGATCTGTCTGAAGCCATCCTCTGTGGGACCTTGTCTGAAATCTCACCTTTGCTTTACTGCTACCCCTTCCTATGCTCTTGCTTTCTTGACTCCCTTATGCATTTCTCCTGGGATTTTTAAAAAAAGAAATTACTTGTGCCTCATGTTAGAATCTATTTATTTGAAACCCTACTTAAGAATGTAAAAGAAATAATATGTAGTTTCATAATAATACTTAAGGAAATATGTTTGGCTAGGTTTTAACTTATGGTATATATATAAAAAATCAGGATTTAGAGTATTGTTTTTTAGCTTTAAACCATTTAAACCAGGAATTTTGTAATGTTTGATGTGTTGTTTTTTATCAGATTGAAACATTATTGCATGATTTTTATATCATTGTTACACCATTTCTCTACTTCAGGTGGTCAACTTGTGATCGTTTTGTCTGTTTCCAGTCCTCAAACATTTTAAAAATCTAGTGTACATTATATGGTATATTAATATTTAGAGTTGGGACAAAACTTGTGATCATAGAACAGAGCTTACTGGCCCCATGAAGGTATAATCTACCAACACACTCTCATTACTATGGTGCTCTCACAAAATGTAACTGACCATTGATGGTGATGACATATAAAAGTAAAGGTGAAAAACCCCACTTTTTTGTTCTGGTGACACTTTTTGGTTTGAACTATTGAATGTTCTTCACAAGATTTCTTTTTGGTCAAAATACTTTGTACACTATCCACTTTGACATACAATTCTGACTTTGATTTTCTCTTTGTTTTACTTAACTTTTCAAGTGATAATTGATATATTAGTTAAGGTACAATTATAATAGAGAATATTTTCCAGCCATTAATACAAATGACTTAAAGTCATATATCCTGGTGTAAATAGAAGTTCTTTTTACATAAAAAGGCAGTTATAGAGAAGAAGGTACTGACTGTGTGAACAATTTCTCTTAAGAGAGAAAACTTTCTATATTGGTTTGGGCATAGAGTCATACCTCAAAGAATGCACACTAAAATTTCAACATTTAATTCAGGGGCAGCGTCACTGGGGAAAGAATGCTAGCTAATAACCTTTTAATGTGTCTGTATTATTTAGCGTGATGCCGTAGCACACATTTTGAAAATGATAATGTATAGAAAGTATTTTAAAGAAGAACTGAGGAATAAATATAAATAAATAAATGTGTCTGCCTTGATTCTTTTTATAAATTAAAATCAGATTTTATCATTAAAATTCTTTTTTAGGATAAGCATTTTTATTTTTCTCTAAGCCTTTTTACTTTTGGCTTTTGATACCAAATTTCTTTTGGAGCATATATGTAGAAATACCTACTTCACATCTTATTTGTATGCCATGCTCCCAAATGTAAAATATGATGTACAGAGGTAGAATTAGCTATGCAAACATGGCCAAGTAAATTCTTGTTATGCATGTCATCAGGCAGAAGTTACTCCTCTTCTCTATAAATCTCCCTTCAAAGAGCACACATGTCAAAGTGGTTGTTTCATAGACATCACTAACACTCACCAACACCTCTGAGTCTCTGCTTCTGAACATGTAAGAAGACCATAATTTCCCATTCCCTTAAAGTTAGGCAATGGGCATGAGACTTAACTCTGGACAATGACATGTGAGCCACAATAGTGTGCATTATGACAACATGAACATATAATCAAGTTTTTGTTGTTTTTGTTTATTACCACAGCATATTGTACTTTGACTGATAACAGTAACTGAACAAGCTTCAGTTGTCAGCCTAGTACTTTGATCTTATGCATTAGGGGTTGTCTGTGTTTTGTAGGTTAGAGACACAAAATTTCTTAATTATCTGTGAGATGCAACAATCTTCAGTTCTATAAAATTTAGTCGCTTATCTAGTGGGCTTTGCCATAAGATAGATTTGGTTACATATCGGCATAGTCACATACTTGGTAATATTTCAGTCACTTCACTTCTCCAGCCTCAATTTTCATCAGTCAAATGAAAATATGCATACTTGTAACACATGGTTATGTAAATTATATGAAATAATGTGTGTGAACCAGTGTTTTTAACATAGTGTGCATTCAAAAACTGTTAATCAGCTATTTGGTATATCCTTGGGAAAATAATCTAAGTGGACTTGAGAAAGTGGAGAGAGACCTTAAAGTGAAAGGAAGAAAGTTGTTATTAGTAACAGGAACTCCCACTCCCTCAAATTTGATTAGTGTGCCCTTTGAGTATGGGAAGAGTGTGTATCCTTTGGACTCTTACATGTTTTTGAATTTATTATATTTATTCCATCATGAGGGAGAAGCTCAGGATTTCTCTCACCTAGCTCTAAACTATACATATTGACTGAGTTCTATTTAATTTGCTATTTATTGAAATGTGTTATAATCTTTTCCCAGTTTGAGCCCCTTTCCCATCATCTCCTACCTTATAGGTGTTAGTCTCTAAGATAGTCAAAGTATTGTTCCCTTGTCTCTCATCTCTCTACTTCTACTCCAAGGCAGCAACTACAGGAGAGATCTGAGCAAATACTAGAGAATTGGCACATGCACTCTGGTATGAAAGTCCCATACATGAATTTCTATAGAAACACATGCAGAAAAACACTGGTGGTTATGCTTTCTGGAAATTGGAGTAGTTAATTTATGTCATTCATTATCACATCAGACAATGGCACAATGGGGATAAGAGAGCTGCCACCTCAATAAATTGAGTTGTTTATTTAAATAAGTCCATGCAAATCTCTGCTAGTTGGATGGATGTGCTCAGTAGTTTAACTTCCAGTTACTATGACATGTTTAGACAGATTGGGGGAATTCAAACTTAAAAAGTTGTAATATGGTGGTTGATAAGTAGTATACTCTGAATGATGACTCTAAAATAATCAAAGCATTTCCATTCTCCTCCAACAGGGATTGGTTTAGGAATGGCTAATTCTGGCCATTGATATATCAGAGTCCAGGAGGCACTTCTGGCAAAGATTCCCTCACTTCCACAGTCTTAAAGACACACACAAAAATGGGTAGTCTTTCTTCCTCTAAATGTTGTATGTTTGGACATAATGACTAGAGTAACTACAATCATTTAATGACTATGAAGGTATCATTTTGAGGACAAATCAGACACACTGAGCTCTTTGATGATATAGTTAAACCTCTGATTATACCAAACATTGAATTGTATTGCTAGAGTTACTTGTATAAAATGATAACTTTGTTTATTGTTTAAGAAATTTGAGTCGGATTTTCCTTGTGTCTTAAAACATTTGAACTAGTACATACTTAGATTAGAATTGAATTTAGGGTATGTTTCATAATTATTTAAGAATTAAACAAATATTTATTGAGTATGCAACATGTACTTTAGAAGAGAGAATGCATGATGAAGAACACAGATGTATTAGTAATCTCTACCCTTGAATTTTGCAATTGAGTAAGTAATGATGCAATTAATTCTGCACTATAACACAGTTTTGGTATACAACTATATGATGTCTGACATCACATGAGAATGGTGCCTGACTCAATCTTGTGAGACTGAAGAGGTTTTCCAAAAGATAAAATTTGTAGTCTGGAATCAAAATGATTAAGTGGTATTGGTTAAGCATATGGAGGTACAGTGGTCAACACTCTTTTTAGTGCAAATGCAAGTTGTTGACTGCTGTAACCAGAAAGCACAGTGATAGTTTCAGACCCTGCTATACTTCCAGAGGCTCGAATTATATCACCATAAAGAACCTAAAATGTCTAGACAACTGGAGGAATGGAGTTGCCATTTAAAAAGGTGGGATGAGTGTATAAATTTTAGAAGGACAATCTAGAAGCTCAGTGTTTGACATACTCATCTTGAGATACCACTTATATTTTCAGATGAGGACATCAATGGGATAGTTGGCTATATAAATCTAGAGTTCATGGAAATCACCTAGGATTTAGATACTAATTAATTAGCTATTGGTTTCATATAGCTCATATATATATATACCTATATATATATATATATATATATATAGGTATATATATAGTTGGATTTGATCATTAGTAGGTGTGAAAATAAATGGAAAAAATGTCCAAACAATGAGTTGTTGGGATTCCAACATGCAAGGGTTGGAATGATAAATGAAAACCAGGAAAAAAAATATGAAAATGAGCAACCATAGATGTAGAAAAAAATCAAGAAAAGTTAGTGTTGAAAGCAGAGATAAGTAAATATAAAAAGGTGGGGAGAATAAAAGAGAGAAGATTTCCATAGGCCCCCTCCATCAACCTTCGTCTATGCCTCAATATTCAGCTTTCTCTCCAATAGCTGGGTAGAACTCTTATTCCTAGAAAAAGCTATTTTTCCCTTTCTGTGTTTTCCCAACCCCTCTGACATGGAAAAGAACTATCTGAGTGAAGTATATAGGTTTTGCTTCGTTTATTAGGTAAAAGTGGGGAGAGAAATGAATAATGCTGTAGAAAAATAAGCAAGTAATCACTGCTTTTGTTTTCTGTATCCCTAAGTGTTCAAACCTAAGTTCCAAGAGGTGACTGGGGAACTAAAATCCTCTGCACATATAGGTAGTATCATTTTTTTCTTCTTATTTCTGAGATCATCCAGGAATACTTGGACATTGGTAATACTCAGTGTACCCAGTTAAAGACACCTTTCTAAAGAATCTGTGTGTGTGTGTGTGTGTGCATACATACATGTGTGTGCACATGCATGTGCCTGTTTATCTGTGTAAAATCCTGGTTGCTTTGGATTGATTTGTTGAGCCTATTTAAAATTGTTTTTCTTTTCTAAGCATCCATTGGCCTATTGTCACTAGATGGCAGAAACACATCCTACTTCTGTGGGAAAATGAGAGTTCATTTTGCATTCGGGAAGGGCACAAAAAAAGCTTCCCACAGACAATGTTTACAGGCTTTCTTTATTTTGACATTTCTTCTGAATACATTAGTGTTTTTCGAAAGTCCCTGTTAGGTCCCCTGTAGGGGTGTGCTGCAAAGTGATCTTGGCTTATACAGAAAAAAGATGCCTTGCATTATGCACTTTGTATTTCAGTTTATGATTTTTAGCATCAAACACTATTTTATTTAAGGTGATAGGATGAGCGGGTGCAGAGTAGGGTGAGTGTGGAGTTAAACACTAAGAAAAATCAAATGCCTGTGTCACATTACTAAAGCACTGTCACCAAAATATTTTCTCTGAGCCAGAGATGGCTTTATTAGAATCCATTCTCTTTAGGGTATGGGGAATTGACAGTGAAGGAGTCAAATATAAATAATTTTTAAAATTCTATATGTAAATTTCTGTATTGGAGAAAGAATGCTTTTTTTCTTTTTTTGAAATTAGTTATCGCTTCAAAGTGCTATTAATTTCTTTTAAAATTAAATGATTGAGTCAGTATTTATTTGAAAAGCCCAACTGATGCTCTAGAGGCTATATAATGTTTCCTGACTATTCAACCAATCATTGGTCTGTTCACATGCCAATTATGACCTTTCTTACAATGCCAAGATAGAAATGTCTTAATTCAGAGAAAACCATCACATTGTCATGAGGCTGAAATTGTGGATTAAAGATTATGCCATGTGTATATATTCTTATGTATCTTTGAAAACACTTTAAAAATAATTTTATATTAAAAGTTTTTTTGCTTCTCTTAGCGAAAATTTCTAGCTCTATTAGCATTATATTTGGCAATTGGAAAAGACATTTTTAGCCTTATATTTACTTGCTTAAAATGCAACTTTAAAATATACGTTTCATTGTAGTTGTGGTTATGGGAATTCCAGAGCTATAGGAAGAAATGCTTGGTGAACTCATTTGCATACCAATACCCAGAATGCTTTTCCAGCTCACTGCTGTTTAATAGAAGTCAGCTGGTGTCAGAGCCCTGGGAACAAACTAAACCATTTTGACATGCTTCTCTGTGCATGTACGGAGTTCTTTTTCTGCACCAAATACACAATGAAAACTCAAAATTTCATCACCCCTATGAAATTTTTTTGTAGAATTAACTATTTTTTAATCTCCAGTTTCTTTAAAACTTTCTTTTAACTCTTCCTATGAAATGTTACTTTAATTATTGTTGTCATAAAATTCTAATTGGTAAGTCCAGAATCACCAATTACTTGGTATGTAAGTTAACTTGAATAAATTGTATCTCAGAATACATGGGAGGATTGGGAGAACACATTCTTCCATTTAAAAAAAAAGTCAATTTGGAGAGAATGATGCACATTTTGGAAGATCTGAAGGTTTGTTGACAGGAAGTTGATGGTTTCTCATGCAAGTCAAGGATGCCATGGATGTATTTTAAATTACATCTAAATGGTACTGATTTAGAGGTAAGAAATAGTGAGGTGGACTGTTTGAGTTTTCTGGATTGTGTATCAAAAGGAAGTCAAATGTGGCTCTTTGATGATATTAGGAATTACTGTTAATGTATTACAGTGCGGTGATAGTGTGGTGGATATGGTTTCTTCAAGGTCATTTTTTAGAGATGTATATAAAAAGGCTTACAGATAAATATGATATCCAGGATTTGCTTTAGAAGAACACAAGACTAGGAGAGATGAGTAGGCGTACAGATGAAATAAAATTGCCATTTGTTGATAAGTATTGGATCTGGACAGTAGATACATGGGGGCAGTTATTATATTTATTCTGTTTACTCTTGTATTGGTTGGAAATACTCTGTAACAAAAAAAGAAAATTAAAAGGGAGAAATGAGGACATAAGTCACAAAGGACCAGAGCATTTGAGTGTAGTGTACACTTTTGTTTCCAAAAAAGTGTTGTGATTAATATCACATATATCTGTGTGAAAGAGAGCTACTTCCTCAATTAATAAGAAAAGGGAAACCATGTAAAATTTTCTTGATTTATGTCCTGCTCCCCACCTGCTTCAGAACTTACTCTGTCTCTCCTGAATCTGTAATCATGTTCCCTCTTCAAGACCCTACTCAGTAATAGTAAATAATTTTTTTTATCTTTTAAAAATTTTCTTGGACCTCATATTCTCTTATTACTTAATTTTTGCTTCTATAACATTCTTCAAAAGGTTGTGTACACTTCCTCTATTTCCTTCTTATCCTACAAGTCATTCTTTTAAAAAATAGTGAAAAAAATATACAATGGACTCAAACAAGTAAAGGGCAATAAAACGAATATCCATTTGTCAATTATTTTTAATGGATTATTACCATTAACTTAATATTTCTAATGTATCTTTTCTTAATCATTTTCCCTTGTGCTGTATTGTGTATAATGCAATAAGATAGGCATTATTTAGAATTTTTTGTTTGTCTTTTTCATGTTTTTCTTTATTGATTTATTGCTATGCACATATTACCAAACACTATTGTTCAATTTTACCTGCTTGGTAACATTTTACACATTGAATCATTCTATAGTATTCTTCTGTGTTATGTTTTCTTTCAGTCAGCTATATTTTTGAGATTAATCTATGTTGATATGTATAGCTATAGTTCATTTATTTTTATGAGTGTATAGTACTCATTATTGTTATATTACAATGTGTTTATTATTGATAGACATTTACTTTCAGGCTTTGTGCTCTTAAAATTAATACTAGGTATATGCACGTTCTCGTGTATGTACATATGGTTTACATGTATACAAATTCCTCTGGGCCATTTTTAGATCACAAAACATGTATATCTTTGATTTTTCTAGGTAAGACTAATTGTTTGCAAAATATACATAAGAACCAGTAGTGTATAAGTGTTCCAGTGATTTCATGTTATTGTACATTGTATATTCATCAAGTATTGTCAATACTTGATGTTATCAAAATAAATTTTTTAAAGAAATCTGGTGTGCTGGTATGTGAAAAATCAACATTGGATTTTCTTTATTACTAAGAAGATTAAGTATCTCTTTCTAGATTTTGTTGCCCCATCAAATTCTACAGTGCAAATTGATTTTTCAAGATGTTTGACAATATCTATTTCATTTTTTATTCTTATTACATAGAATCCTAGGATTCTAGTCACTCTCCAAACCATCCATTTCTAGTTGCTTCTGACATCATGCCCATGAGGATTTTACTGAATTCCATGATAACAAATCCAATGGATAATTTTCAGTCTTTATTTTACTTGATTTTTTATTTCTTGGTTGCATTTATTATAACAACTTCTTTTATCCTTGACATTATACTTTCCTGATTTTTCTCTATTCTAGTTTTAATTTTTAGTTTCTGCATGCTTCTTTTCTACTTTTCACTTTTTTAACCAATCTCTGACAGCTAGTGTACTTCTTAACACTCTCTTGAACTCTCTGCTCTTTTCATTATCCACTGTCTCCTGAGGACCTTTGCATGAGTGGTGGCTTCTGCCTAAAATTTAAAATATGTTCTCTTCCCTTCCCTTTGTAAACTAAGTCTCCTCCACTCCCACTCTTCTCCTCCTTCACCCAGTCCTCGCCGATTTTAACACTCATTTAATACTTCATATTTCAGACTCAATGGAAATTACTCTGGGAGATCTTCCCCAGCTTCTCTGTCCAAATTACGTAATGTTTTTGTATCCGGTGCTTTTCTTGTATATCTACTCATTTGTGTGATTATTTGTTTCTTGACTATGTGCCCCACTAGACTCAAAGATTCATGTGTTGACTCCATATTTGTTTGTTCACACCTGTATCCCCTGGGCTCAGTATTGCCTCTGATACATATATAATAAGGTCTTAATAAATGTTTTTGAATGAAAAGATAAAAAGATCCAAGCCTGAGATTTCAGTTAAGTGGATGGTGGTATCATTTAACAATAAAGAGAATTTAGGAGGGAATAGAGTTTATAGAAGAAGATGACACATTTATTTTGGACACAAGATGTTCAAAATGCTTTTGAGTTGGATATTCAAGAAGAGGGACAGTAGGTTGCTTTGATATATGAATCTGAAACTGAAGACAGTGTTATGGGTTGGGATTATTGATCGGTAAATTATCAATATGTAGGGGATAGATAAGATCAGGAGAAAGGAAATGGTCCAGAGAATATGTGTAGCCTGTAAAAGAAGGCTACACATAGATGCAAATGGCCCTAGGGTGTGATCTGGTCTAATTCAACATTTTTCTTGTTATGAGCGGATGTTCTAGCTCAATGTAGGTCTAAGTGGCACTGAGTTACAAAAATAAAATATTTAACTTTTTAACATTTCAAAACATGCATTTTTATATTTCTATAAAATTGATTATGGGCAATTTATAGTCTGTATGATAGCAAGATGTATGTCTGTGTTGATAATTTTTCAATCATTTTACTTTTCTTCTCAAAGCTCTCAGATGGCCTCCTAAACTATTCAAAATAAAGTGTTTATATCATGGCCTAAGAGGTTCTGTGTCTTCCCAGCATACCTTTGTTCTCATTGTCTTCTCTCTTCCCACTTTCTCATTGCTCTGACCACATTTGCCACCTTAGTATTCTCTGAAAGTGCCAAGTGCCCCACCCTTCCCCCAACCCTCAGTGTACTTCACCTGACGAGGACAGGTTCCCTTTGCATATCTGCATAGCTTGCTTCTTCCTTTCTTTGTGTTTGTGGTCAAATGCCATCCTAACTGAATGACTTTACTTGACTCCCTGTTTAAAACAGAAAACTGTACTATTATCTTCTGCCTTCTTTCTTCTGCTTTTGCTTTTTATTTCTTATTTACCTGTTTAATTTGTATCACTTCCTCATTCCTTTCCCCAATCTAAAGAGGTTGATGAAAGCACGCATACTTGTTGTTTGGTTCATTCTTATAACCACGGTGCTGTAACAGTGCTTAGCACTAAAAACTAACTCAATAAATGCTTGTTAAATAAATAAGAGTATCAAAAAAGATAGCAGATGTAGAAAAGATGTGGAATGGTGGTTAAGTGCAGGGATTCTGGCCTGTCTGACTTTGTGAGTCTCTGTTACTCACTAGCTGAGCGAATTGCTTCATCTCTCAGTACCTCATTTACCATATATTTCAACTGAGGATCACAATACCACTTACTTTATATGGTTATTCTGAGGATTAAAAAAGATAGTCCATAGAAAACCCTTGTACTATGTGCTAGTTCTAATGCCTGATATGTAGTAAGTACTTAATAAGCTTTTAACCCTTATTGTTATTAGCAGCAAAAAAAATCAATGCCATTTAGGATTTCACTACTTATTTAGAAAATATTTATTAACATTACATGCTAGACATTTTAGTGGAGATTTGGGTTACAGTGATTAGTAAGATACAGATATACCTTAAAAGCTATTTTATGAGACCAGAGTTTAAAATACATATTTATCATTTAAATAATTTTGAATCAACCTGCAATTTATTATCAAGTATCCAATACACTTTTGAAGAATAACTTTTTTTTTTTTAATTTTCACTTTCTACATCGGTGAATAGCATTTCAAATTTCCACCAAGGCTTAGCAAGTTGGTATTTACTAAAAACTCTAACTCTGGGAAAACTCTCCCTTCAGCTCATATACTATTGATCCTCAACTCAATGACGAGAAACATAAAAATCTTCTAATAATTATACTCCCACTCTAAAATCTGTGGTGTACCAGCATAGGAAATAGTCAATGATAGATTCAAGACACTGCCCCTTGTCATTTATCTTACTTTAAATGTCATCCGTCTTTGTATTTTTTTTCCTTGTGAATTGAGGAAACAAGGAGTAAATTGGCTAATGGCTTAAAATAACTTGTATAAAATCCTTTTATCCTCCTTTAGCCTCTACATCCCAAGCATGTGTTGTGGTAAATACTAGTCAGAACTTTTTTGGAGGCTGAGTATTATTAAGAACTTTTGCTTGTTTGTTTGTTTTCTTTCAAAAACTCCTGTAAAGCTGCTTTCATATGTTATCTATTCCCTTGCTCACCACCTCTTGAATTGTTTGTTGGTACTAATAACATTTTCTCTGCTTATCAGCATATCATTTAATTCCGATTTCCTCAGTGTTGAAAAATTAATTTTCAAAAAGCAAGCTAAAGGCCTATTTTTAAACCAGTTCTGATGTGTTTTCCAGGACATTAATGATAAACCGAATCTTATAATTTTGACAGCGTTAAATAGATACCTCATCTCACCCCATTCCCCCAAACAACAACATTTCTACCAATTGCTAGTCAGAGTCTAAAATACACCTTTAAGTATAAGTCCTTTGGATCCTGAAACTTCTTTAGTCTTTCAGAGTCCCATGTTCCAATAAAATTTATAACAAAGAAGTCTAACCCCAACCCTTCATTACTGTATCACTCTACTAACTTTAGAATATGCTCTAGGTACTGGAGGGGTAGAGAGTAGTGTGTGGCGAAGGAGCGTTCTAAGAAGGGAGACACACTGCAATAGGGACTTAAGAGAATGCCAAAGATAAAGTCACATATTTTACACTTTTTCCTAGAAACTTCCATGACAAAAATAGATTTAGATCTGTGAGTAGTCTAATAAAATGTGGTTAATGTTCTAAAGTTTAAGGATAAAAAGCATATTTTTGAATTAATTGGGTTTTCATTGCCATTTACACTTTTCTAATGGGAAGACAGAATATTGGAGAAAAATAATTTAGTCTCATTAAGTTCTTCCTTTGACATCAGAAGCCCTTAATTTTAAAAAAAATATTTCCGATTAAGTTTCCAAGTCATTACCAACTTTCTACCTCACATGTTATTAGTGATATGGACATTTAGGGTGTTGCCAATACCAGTTTATAAATTAGCTGTTCTAAATAGTGTTACATGTTTTTAATACCTTTAGCCCAAGATATGCCTCTGCTTTCATTGTTAATTTATTTTTGCACCAATGTGCTTTAACTTGTCCTCCAAAGATTGTGCAAGCTAAGCCTCATGATTGTTTATAATGAAAAAAGAAAAATAAAACAACAACACTTAACATTGCCATTAGCAAACCAGGTATAAGGCTCATGACTTAAAAGAATCGTGAAACTCCTAGGAACGAGCTGGGGATATTAATAGTCTGCTTAAACTGAGGAGAGAAATTAGGTTCAGTGCTGAGAGAAGAGAATGTCATTTACCACGTCTATTAAGTGGCTGCTACAAAGTGGGCTTTATACCAGATGAAAAAGGCAAACTCCTAGACAAGAGCTTGTAACTTTGTGCTGAACAAAGGCAAGTAAGTCACTCTTTAACAAGTGCTCTGAGACCAAAGAAGGTACCTCAGAGTGAACTTTTCAACTGTATGTTGTTGAGTGTTGTTCAAGAGTTAGGGAGCAAAGGAAAGGCATTCCAAGAATAGGGAAGCATGTGCCCAGCAGAAGCCAGGATGGGTGTGCTAAAGTGTTTAGTAAGGCAGGATCAGAAATGTGCAGGTGAGTGTTGAGAAATATGACAGGGGAGGTGGGAAGCTGTGAAAAGCCTGGGTAAGAGTATGGGCTTCATTCTGTAGATTGTAGGAACCACAGAAATTTTAGAAAGATCATTCTAAGTGCATTTTGACAGAGATCGGAGTCAGAATGATATTGTTCTAAACAAGACAAGAAATCAAGAAGAAACTAATTAAGGTGGGGCTAGTCAGGTCTGAGAAGACAGGAGGGATTTGCGAGTTGCTTAAGTGAATGGAAATGAAAGAAAGGGAGAAGCAGGTTTCTAACTTGAGCAACTATAGTTCAAGGGTAGCACCATTTTGATAGAACATATAGTGGGAGGTGACCTATAGGAAAAAGAGGATTTGTAACTTGAGCAGATTTAACTGGAAGTTAACAGAATATATGAGTAAAACTGCATAATGAGAAGTTAATAACAGAGATTTGGAGTTCTGTCAAGAGCTGTCCAGAAACACAGATTATTTATAGTTATTAGGAATAGGAAGGAGATTACACGGAGAGTGAGTAATATGAGACTAGAATGAACTAGGAGGGAATCGCTGGATAAACATCAAAACTTAAGAGCCTTCAGTATTATTTTATATTAGTTTCAGGTGTACAGCCTAGTGGTTAGACATTTATATAATTTATAAAGTGATCTCCCCCCCGCCACTCGATAAGTCTAGTGCTCACCTGGTACTATGTGTAGTTGTTTTTTTCCTTACAGTGTTATTGACAATATTTCCCATACTGTATCTCACTTAACTGTGGCTATTTTGTAACTACCAATTTGTACTTCCTAATCCCTTCACCTTTCTCACCCATCCCCCAAACCCCTTCCCTCCTAGCAAATAGCATGTTGTTTTGTACACCTGAACTTAAAAAGAGATAAGGGAGAATTTAAGAGCTTTGCAGATAAGGCAGATCTCGAGAAGGAGGACACATAGTGTTGTCAGAAAGTAAGTAGAGAAACAGAATGTTGCATTATCAAAGGGAAGAAACACTTTCAAAGTTATGGGAACAGTCAGTAGTATCAAAGGCAACTTTGGGGATCAAAGAAAATGGGGAGTTAATAGTGTCCCTTGGTTTCGGTGACTTTGAGGTAATTATTGATCTTAAAAGCATGTTAGTGACATGAGTTATATGCTAGTGGTTAAGAAGTGATGGAGAATTGTGAAAATTGAACAGCAAATGCATATTATTTCTTTAAAACCTTGACTCTAAAAGAAATGAGAAATACAAAAGAAAAAAGTGTGATGTGAAGAGTGGGCAAGCAAGAAATATTTTTTAAAATTTTAATTTTCTTATTTCTCTTTCTTTTTAAATGAAAGGTGGGTAAAAGAACCCAGTTAAGAGAAAAAAAAAACATTAAAGAAATTGATTGCACATACTATTCCCTTTAATTTATGAAATAAAATATTTAATGTCAATAAAGGTAAAAGTGTTTGTCTCAGAATAATGGTAGTCCTTGATATTAAATACTTTGTGAAAAGCTCTCTGTTTCTTTTTCTATTATAATGCTGATCAGTAAAAACATGGGGGTTCCCTGGTGGTATAATGACTAGGCTTTTGGTGCTCTCAACATTGCAGCCTAGGTTCGATTCTCAGCCAGGGAACCACCAAAAAAACAAAACAAAACATAACAAAACAAAACAAAAACCTTGATCATTGAGCAGCACCATTGATGTAGATAAGAAGCAAAAGCTTATTCTTGAATAGGCCTTTCAAGAATAGGCCATTTCTTTCCTGGAAGCAGCATGGGATGAGGTTCTGATGTTTGAGGGGTAAATCATCTTTTTAAAAAGTTATGAGGCAAGAAGTTAAGGAAATAAATTTCAGATGATCTTCGCTTCCTGTGAAAAATAAAAGGCAAATGTGTACTGCAAATAAGTAGGTAAATATTTAATGCTGATTTCAAGGGAATAATGAAATTTTGAAACAGATATTCTAGAAAGAGAAGAGTACTAATAAAAGACATTAAAAATCACTTATTAACCTAGAGGTCATTGTTAAAATCAGAAGCCATATGTTTGTATAAGCACCAAGTGTCATGATTTTGTGATTTTTCTCTAGCACCGCTCAGTATATAGAAATGAGGGGAGGGAATAAGACTGGACTTGTCCAGAGCTAAATGTTTGTAGGATGGGGCAGAGGAAGTATGAGCCCGAAGGACTTGAAATAGTGGTACGAGAGAGACTAAAGTCACTGACTTGGCAGTCTAAGCTAGATAAAGAAGGGAAGGCCAGGAGAAAACCCATTAGAGACCTAGAAGAGGAAGAAAGATAATGCTTGATGCTTTTGGAAGTGTAGGTATATCAGAGACAGAGAGAAAGAAGCCACATATTTTTTTCCAAATGTATTGGGAACTACACACCGTCAGAGCTGTTGTAAGGGCTGATTAGTTGACAGAAGTAACAGTGAAAATAAGAATGATTTCGAGGAAATAGTAAAAGTATTTTACAAAACGTATCAGGATAAGTTTGAATTGATATTAAGTGCAAAGTGGTATTCTTCGGGGCAAAAATATAATGATACAGTAACAGGGTAGAGAAATAGACAAAAATGAGTGGAAAAGACTAGACTTGGGTAATATTTAAAGCTAGGTAAGTGTGGAGAGTAAACAATCTATTGTAGATTCTTTTCATTCAGGTAGGTTCAGAAATTTGAGGATTTAGGGACATTTTTGAAAATGCAGTTGGATATGTGAGACAAGAACTAAAAGTAAAATTTTCTAATTGCCAGAAGAAAAAAAATCTATGACATTTCTTTCATATCTACCCACAGTACAAATAATAGACTATCAAGAACAATGCACAAAGTAGTAATTTGTTGCATAAATATTTATTTCATACAGAACACCAGAAACCTGTTATCAGGTTCTAGGTATAATTTATATTGTGACATTTTTTTCCTTAAGGGTACTAAAAAGAAAATAAGGTTTCTTCGGAAAATGACGATTATATGCAAAGCAAATGTTAGTTTGCTCTCTAATGTGGTAGAATTTACAATCATACAATACATTGAATGGAATAGTAATACATGCCTCATGGAGCAAATGATGGATCTCATATTTGATGTGCACGTCGTCGTCTTACTGTGGCCACGGAGTCAGACTTTCAGATGGGCCCTTACCTTTTCCCTCTTCTCTGTGGGCCACAACTCTCGTCAAGCAATGCTCTCTGGACAGCTGGTTCTGCCACGAACCATCTGGAGTTCCTACTCCCTCGTGATGCTCATTACAGAAAAGTTTGAAGTCCTCAGCGTCACCTTTAGGGAATCTATATATCATTTAATGAGACATCCAGCCGCACATTTGCAGGATAATGTTGACCATAAAAAAGTGTTTAGGAGATTTCTAATAGTTTTATTTTAAGGGAAATGATAACCATATCAAAAGTATTGCTATCAGGACGGGCCCACCTTCCTAAGAAGCAAACAGCTAACACAAATTGAGTTATTACTATGTGCCAGGTATTGTACTAAGTGCTTTAAATGCACTATTTCACCACCTAAGAAAGTAATTACTTACAATTTATAAATTAGAAATCTGAAACTTTATAGGTTAAGTGACTTTTCCAGTAAATGGAAAGCAGGGCTATAAACTCAGAGCAATTTGTGTACCCGTGTTCCTTCAACATTTATTTAATTGAGGACCAGCTGTGATAGGCTATCATTTTGGGTACAGTAAATAAGAAGATATATGAGCCGTACATTTTCCAATCAATATTTTACTAGGCCAGATTAATATACAAACCACCTTCTATAATATGACACAAGTTCTAAAATAGAACCGTATGTACAACTCTTTGTGGGTTGATAGGAAAGCAAACTTTCTAAGGAAGAAGACAAAGATTTCACAGTAGAGGTGAATTTTAAACTGGGCTATAAAGAATGTTTGGATTCTATTAAAGGAACTTTGTATTCACTGGAACGATTCAGCTTGAGCATTGTGTTCTCTACAACTTGAGAAAATTTATTAGGTATCCTTTCCAATAGTATCTTCCGGTGTTTCATGCTTTTGAGAGAAAGAGAAGGGGGGAAGTGTACAAGAGGAAAGGAGAGAAAGAGAAACTAGAGACAGAAGAAAGTAGGGCCAGATATCAAGGAAGAAGAGGGAAATCCAAAAATAGGTATATGTAAAGTAAAGATAAAAGCAAAAGAAGGATTATGACTTCAGAAGTGACTGGAAAAAAGAAAGAAGCAGAAGAAGAGACAAGAGACCACAAGACAAGTGGTGAAATAAGGAGGAAAGAGGCACAAGAAAGGAAATAACAGATTTGGGTTAGAAAGCAAGAGAAACTTTAAAAGATCTTAGTGATGTTATTTTAGGCTATTGTAATAAAAATACAACAGCATGATAATGTTCATGGAATTTTTTTCCATAAAAAATTGAAAATGCTTGTAGAAGGTAGCTAAAATTAAGAATGCTCCAAACGTGTATTTGCCCGCCGTGCAGATAGAACCACATCTTCAATATGGCATGTAAAGTCAAAGACAATCTTCAGTGGTCGTTTTCCGGTGTCTTATTTTCTTGCTATGTATCTGAGCCATGTTTTGAAAACAAAAATCAGTGATGCTAATTTTAGAGTCTATCTTTTGAAAAAATGTTGACTTTTTATGGAGAATAAAAGACTTCATTTTCGTATTTTAAATAAGGTACTCAGTTCATGTGTAATTTTTTATATGTGATTTTTTTGAGGTATGACTTTTCCTTCAAAATCTTGTTATTTTAACTCTTTTATGAATTTGTGGGTAAATAGGCTTTCAGAAAAGAGAAGGTATCTTTAAGGAAGTGATTATACAAGGCTTTGGTGTTTTGTGAGAATTCCATTTCTGTTGGTGTAGAAATGTTTGTGTTTCAATTCCTCTGCTACCCACTGTTTTGTTGTTGTTGTTGTTACTGTTGATACTGTTCTGATATCTTTAAGGGTTTGTGTGTGATTATGGTTTATGTTGTTGTTATTAGTGTTCTAATAGAAAGACTTTGGGGTGTGGTATACTTTTCTGACTCTATGGCTATAAACTCTTGCAACATATAACAAACTGCCGATCAGAGAAACGGCAAACATTGTCTGTATTCTCTGTGCACTTGGCAGGGATTTTTCATATTGTACATTATTGGCTCTGCTGTGTGATAGCACAACAGAGCCTTTGTAATGCTCTCGGCAGAGCTATTTATATACTGCAACTCTACTAAGTATCCCTCCCTCTGCTGGTGTTCTTCCACAGACTCAGAGAGAAAGTGATTTGCCCAAATAAAAAAAGTATGGATTGACATTACTCAGAGCACAGGATGCTGCAAAGGCAAAATAAGTCTTTATAGCTCACATTAAGTATTATTATTTTCAATTGAATGGAAAAATGAAGGTTAGACCAAAATGAAGTAAAAGGATGTTTCTTCCTAGCAGGCCAAGATAATTAGAATCCAGTTGTCATGTACTTGTGTTTGATGCTTTAAATATGGTGTGTCACAAGGCCCTGAACCCCAGGGTCGTCTGGCTTTCAGTGATTTCCTTCAACAACTGTTCACATCAAAACTTAAAAGGATGACTGTCAGAAGGCCCCCTGTCACCTATGGTCTCTTTTTGAAATGGGTTACTGAAAATTTATACATACTAGCTAATAAAGACAGTAAATGTAAAACCCAACATCAGAAAACAGGAGAGAAATATTACTTTATCTTCAATTTATCCCATGCAACTCTTCACTAACAATCTGAACCTGATAGTTAAGCTACCTAAGAAAATACAGTTGTGATTTGTCTTCATATCGTATTTAGTTAACATTAGCTCATACGAGAGCTGTCTGGAAAGTATCCAGCCATGTAATATGAAAAATAGAGGTCTTCAGGGCTGGGTTTTTTCCAGCCATCCCTCTTATACATTTGAAGTTTACTTCTTTCTTGCAATTTATCTGGAACATTTATGTTTTCCTGAATTCATTTAAACTTTGTCAGTCCCATTATGTTTGCATTTTTGTAAGGGTGTCTGGTTAAGATGACATTCTAGCATTAGCTGGACCTGGACCTTGAATGTTTTCTCTTTTATCAAATTCACCCAACAAGGGTTTGCTGAAATCTGACATTTGTATTCTTATTAAAAGTTCTGATATTTGGTTTCACTCATATTCAGCCATGACATCAACAACATGACTTTCCAAATAGTATAAAATGCATAAAAATAATAAGGGAAAGAGATACTAGCAAAATATGATGCTCCAGTTAATGTCACACTAACCTGAGGAAATGTCAAAGTTTCACTGTTCAAGCAGACCACAGATGTGTGTGCAGTCCCAGGGAAAAATAGTATGTAAAAGGGTGATGATCTTTCATTTATTTGTTAACTTCTTGATTAACTGTTTAAAAGGCCAGGGAGACACAAGTAGAGTAACTTTCTAGTCTTTACAAGCACAGAAGGGTAAATCCTAGGAGAAAATATGAAAAATAAAACACTTTCAATTTTTAAAAATAAAGGTTTTTCATGTACTTGCTAAATGAATGATATAATTTTGATTAAAAAAGAGTAATTCCTTGTGTTCTATTTCTAATATAGTTCTACAACTATTACCTGATTGGGTATTTTGTTTTCATTTCTTCCAGCAGCTATATTTTTCAGGGAAAATGTTATGATACCTCACTGAGTTGTTTGCACAGTGCTGCCAACATATACGTACGATGGCAAGTTCACGAACTTAATTGTCAGATTTTGGATATGATGACAGCACTGATGGCCATTCCAGAAAAGGAGTTCCAAAATTGCTTTGAAGGGTGAACTAGGCACTGGTCTAGGTGTCTAGCTTCCCACTGGGAGTACTTTGAAGGTGACCATAGAGATATTTAGCAATGAACTATATAGCACTTTTTCTAGGATGAGTTTGTGAAATTAATTGTCCAATCTTCAAATGCCTAGAGATTAGATGACTCATTTTCTCTGTGTAAAACACAAAATAATTTAATTACAAAAATTTACTTAGATTTATTATCAAACAAAAATAATTTAATAGATTGTGTTATATGAAAACCTACTGAGTTAGGAAAAAAGTGAAAACATGAAATGATTTGTATTTCAACTATCAAATTCTATGGGTGTGACAAAATACTTGTACAAAATTATATTGAGTAATAGGACGTCTCCGGAACTTGAAATACAGAGTATTTAGCTAGGTATAAGAAGGCTGTACTTAAAATTAGATTCCTAATTTTACCCCTCAAGAGACTTGAATTCTTCTTCCTGAAAAATAACTATGCTAGGATCTTTAAAATATGGCATGGCCTGTGAAAACGCCATTAGCTCTGTCAAATAGAGTATATAGAGCTTAGCTACCCTTGAATGACTTTTCAGAGTAGAAATTCAGGAAGAGAAATGTCTAAAACAGTTTCTCCCTAACATTGTGAAATAGTAGGCCATTTAAATAGTCAGGAAAAATGGATTCTTCTATCAAATGCATGTGGGGCATCTTGCACTTATGACCCTGTTTCAAATTACAAAAGCATATTAAAATATCAAACTCTGAAAAGATCTACAATAAAGAAAACTGTTTGGTCTTGTTTGACTCAGCATGTAATGTATTTGACTATGGAATCACTTTTTTGCAGAGTATCCAGAGAAACTAACATTTCAGGTAATACAATTTAGGTGTATCAACCGACAGTGAAGAAAAGTAACTACATTTAAAACTAAACTGGCATGCACAGTATTAAGTAATGCCCTATATTATCTTGTTTAATATTTGCGGTAAAGCTACCTGGTAGGTGTTATCTTCATTTTAGAGATGAGGAAACTCTGGTTCAGAATAGTTTAGTTACCCGCTTTGGTGACAGAAACCATGTGAGCACCTGGGCCGGAATTCAAGCCCAGACCTATGTGATTTCAAAGCTCTGTATCTCTTAAAAATGTTTTGCTATACAGTTAAGCCCACTACCTAATTTTTGTTTCTCTTTGTGGATTAAATATCAAATAACTATTTCAAACGTAAAAAGTAGGCAGTGATCACTTATTTATTATTGAGTTGCTATTGAAATTTTGATATTTGTGTTTTAAGAGAATTTACTCTTCAAGATACTCAAAAAAGTCCTTAACTGGCAATATGAAACTGATCATTAGGAGCCCAGATGAATAGAGCAGAAACTGAGGAATTTAGTGCTTCCAGGATGAGATAAATGTGATATGTACTTTCCCTTCTGCTGGTTTAGATCACATGGTCCATTATGGTAGTCACACCCTTGCACCTTTCCCATCTCCTGTGTTTCTATACATCCTTGGCTTAGCAGATCCCTAACTTCTTTTGTAAACAACTCTACCTACTCCATGTGTGCATATGAGGAGCTGAAAGTCACTAGAGAAAAATCATACTTACAAGGTGACTGGTCTCAAATCATTAGTACTACTTCTTTTCCTGCACTCCTTCCCTGTCTTAGACTATTTCACATTTTTTTTTCTATCCTCAAACTTCCTATTCCCACCCATATTATCACACTCTGCTGTTGAGCTTCCTACCTATTTCAGAGGAAACAGAAGCAGGAAAGAATTGGAAGAGAACTTCTACACGCTCCCATGTCTATCAATGCACTTGCTGATAAATCTGTGTTCTGCCTTTCCTTGGTTATCATGGAAAAATGTTTTATCCTTATTTCCATGCCTAAGCCCTTTCGTTTATAATAAAGATTCTAAAAGATCTTGTATGTACTCATTATCTAGAATTCTCCTTTCAAACTCTCTTGAATCCATTCCAATCAGGCTTTTGCTCCTATCAATCCACTGAAACAGGAGTTGTGATAGGTAATGGTGACCTCCATGTTGCAAAATGTAATGATCGTTTAAAACTTAACTTTACAGTAGTGTTTTTGACTTAACTGATCGTCCTCTTTTTCTTGAAACTATTTTTTTCAGTTAGGTTCCAAGACACCATCTGCTTGGTTGTCCAGCCTAGTGACCTCTCATTTTAGTCTTCTTGACTGGTTCTGGAGAGCCATAAGATCACTGGACCTCTTCTCATTTTTGTCAACCTTCACTGCCTGGGTGAGTTCATTTAGTTCATCTTTGAATACCATCTATTTGTTGATGACTTATAAATATATCCTTCCAAGAACTCTTTTCCCTAAGTCTCCATGTTGCTATCTAATAGTCACTTCAAGTTCAAATGTCAAAACAGAAATCCTTAATGCCTCTGTTATACTTTCTCCTTCCATAGTCTTTCCCATCTCAGTAAATAGCAACTTTATTTTTCCCTATTAAGTTGCTGGTTCAGAACAAACACTTGATCATGTAGGACAGCAATCTAGAGGCTCAAATAATTGTCCACCTATTGACAACATTATGTTTAGTGGACCATCTTTCAATTTTGTAATTCATCTATTTCTTAGTAATGGATATTGGAAGAACAGTGGAACTGATAGGCCTCAGTCCTTTGTCTACTTAGTTATGAAACAGATTCCTTAATGATGATGAGTGAGACATCCAGTGAGTAAACAGATGATTTTTCTGGCAGAAACATGGTATATAGGTAAAGAAAATCCAAATATATATATGTAATTTTTTTTTCCAGTGAGTCAAATCTCTGCTCTCTCCATGATGGAAATAGTTTAGCAAGCCATCAAGTAGATGATAGATTTTAGGGCTTCATGGCAAAATTTGAGGATTTCAGGATCATCTATTATGCTTGATAATTGGAATATTGATACTTAGCAGTGGCAGTAGCCAGATCAGTTTCGGTGAAGGGGAGTCCTTTTAAGCTTCTTTCTTTGCCATCATAGCACTAATTTGTAAGCCCATTGTGAAAGTACTGGCTTAAGGAGGTTACTGTGGAAATGAGGCTAAATGACTTTCACAGAGAGGAGTATTTTATCTGCCTGATTACTGAGAACCTCTTCCAGAGTAGAGGTGAGCATTCAAGAATACAAACATCCTCCCACTTTGAGACTATTTTAAGAGATCTGCCCAGATATCTTTGCCTAAACCAGTTTGTTATTCAAATATTTTGAATATCTGAATATCTGACCAAATCTTAGCCACTAGGTGTGTATTGTATGAAGCTTTATGCCAGACTATTTCTCCTTCTGGGTAAGAGGACAAAGTTCTACCTCATAGAAGATTTCTTCTCTGTTCTTTAGGGCCTCTCCTTAGGGGAGTGGTTCTCAACCTTTGGGTTGCGACCCCTTTGGGGGTCAAACAACCCTTTCACAGGGGTCGCCTAAGACCATCGGAAAACACATATCAGATATTTACATTATGATTCACAACAGTAGCAAAATTACAGTTATGAAGTAGCAACGAACATAATTTTATGGGGGTCACCACAACATGAGGAACTGTATTAAAGGATCGTGGCATTAGGAAGGCTGAGAACCACTGCCCTAGGGTATATTTTGGTTGGGACCAGCATATCATACAAAACCATCTATAAACTAAATTTAGTTTTTTTCTTCCTCAGTTTACTAATGATAGGAAACTCTCTATGAGTCTATAAATATAGACTGAGAAATCAATGAAAGCATAGCAGGAAATGTCATGTTGGGTGTAAGTCAAATTTCCTGCAACTTTATTTGCACATTCAGGCCCTCCTGGTCTTTGCAATAAGTAAAATTTTCATTTGACAATTAATGGACATTGCGTACATCTGAATTCATGGCTTTGAATAACACTGAGCAGGTTAGGACACATGAGTATCTCTTGTTTAACACTGAAGGGTAGAAAAAGTGAAGAGCTATTTTTCAAAAAGAGAGCCACTATTTGCCGAAGAGGACATGATTTAGCCATAAACCTAAAAGACTTTAATGTGATTATCTTTGTATATAACAAGCTCACTAGCCCAACCCACTTTAGCCCACTGGTACATAAGGACCAAATGATAGAGCCACTTGCATTGAACCTGAAACATGTGAAAATCCTGTTCTTATTTTGAGTTTCACAAAAAGCTAGCAGTGTTTGGGACATCCAGTAATTGAGATAGAAAAGCACTTCTAAATGTAGTATATGTGTGCAGTTTTGTTGTAATACTTTGAAAACACAAATTTCAGTTAATATATTGGGAGAAAATTTGAGCATAACACAAATTTCTTGTTCCTGTAATTATCAGAAAGACTAGGTGAATGCAGAAAACTACACTCAGCTCATCTGAATCACTTGGGATGTACAAAACACACCCATCCCCCCTCAGGCACACTTCAGACATCTACCAGCTGCGTCACTTCACTGTGTGTATGGTGAACCACATTCATCCATATCTGGTGTAACAATCTTCTTTTTGGCTTAAGATAACCCTTTCCCACTGCTTCACAACAAGTAACATGCTACATCCCTGCTATCATTCACTTGGTGTTTATCAAGATAAAGAACTGTATTTACTATAGTATGTAGGCTTTTCTTAACCATTTGACAGTTGTAAAATGGTGCTACTGTTTTTGTTAGGTTTAAATTATTTTAATGTGTCACTGTTGAAGTTATGCCCCGAATCCTGTATTTCCCATAAGCCTATTGATTTTATTGTGTAATTCTGCATAGCATGGCAGTTTTTAGGAGCATATATGTCATGTTAGAGCAGACCTGACTCTACAGAGCAATGTGGGTGACAGATTTCTATAAACAGAAAGTTAAGTCAGATATTTGGAAGCAGAGAAATGGCAAATTTCTACAGAAAATGAAGTAATAAGGACGAAGAATTGAAGCAAGAAAGAGCATGCAATATCAATGTATTGAGTATTATTATATTTTAGATAATATATTAGGCATTTTAAAATTCTTGATTTCATGGGAGAATGCTCATGATAATGTCAGAATAATAGGGCAAACATTGTATGACATAGAATGAATGAAGAATGAGCGCAGAGGGGACAGTTTTAATTATGGACTATTAGAGAAACTAGAGTCATTTAGTCCTTATAGGATATTTGGACTCTGTCAATTGTATAGCTTCTTTGACAAAAATGAATAGACAAAAAAAAAAGCATAAATATAAGATTCTCAGACATTCTCCCTTCAAGCAGTTTAAAATTTATTGTGAGAATTGAGACATAGTCATAGAACAGTACTAGTAAGTGAGGACATTATCAATGCCAAATGTGTGCCATGAGTTCTTTAGAGTTGGGAAAATGAGAGAGGGCTTTTTGAAGCAGGTATTGATTCTATTTCTTAAGAAAAACAGTTTGAATATAGATAGAGAAGAGGGAGAGGTCATTCTCAGAGGAAGGATGAACAGGGGCAATGGGAAAGGAAAGAATGTGCTTGATATATTAGGAAATGGTTTCAAGAAGAAGGAAATCCAAATAAAAGAGAAAGCAAGAAATAAACCAAAACATCAAGCTAGTAAGACAAATTAATGGTGTGCTTAGAAAAGTGTTTTCAGTGGAATAGTGGGGTTGGAAGTCAAATCAGCTAAATAGGATGGAAGTGGTAAGGGAATAGAAGTAATAGGGTTCAGACCATTTATTATGCAAACAAAAGTTGATGGAAAAGGGACTGCAATAGATCAAGGTGTTGGAATATTCAAAACTGTTCAAGAGAGGTATGTGCATGCTTGAAGACAGATGTAGAAAGTATAAAGTATATAAAAATCTTCAATATATGTGTGTGTGTGTGTGTGTGTGTGTGTGTGTGTGTGTGTATATATATATATATATATATATATATATATATATTTGACTGGGGATAAACTATACTATTGGTAAAGAGTATTTCTTTTACTAGATTATCTGCGAATTATTTTGCATTACCTCTTCTGTTTTTGCTCACATAAATTTTTACTTCCTTCATTATCTCATCAATAGAGTGAAAAGTATACATTTTAACTCAAAATCTATGACATTTCAATTCTAAAATAAAGTTATAATGCCAAGTGAAATCAGCTAGACAGAAAAAAAAAGTCAAGAACCATATGACTTCACACATATGTGGAATATAAAATGGAAAGTAACAAAGAAACAAAAATTCATGGACACAGTCAGTAGTTTAGAGGTTCCTTGAGGGTAAGAGGGAGAGGGTGAATCAAATATATGGGGATGGAAAGAGAACTGACTCTGAGTGGTGAGCACATAATGCAACACATAGATGATGCACTGTGGAATTGTACACCTGGAACCTGTTTAAGTGTCACCCCAATAAATTTAGCAATAAAAATAAAATAAAATTATAAATATTTGTATAGTTTTTCATTTAAAATACATTTGTGAATATTTCTTCCACCTAAACCATCTTTGAAAATGATTTAATCAATTGTATTATATTCTGATTTGTTTCCCAGACCACCCAATTTTTTTTCTGATACAGTAATCAAGAACATGGTTTAATTAAAAGGAATACCTGTCAATGAAGATGGCATTTTATGGTATTCTTCCTGTAGAGACAGTAAAAATTTAACTGTCATTAACATTCTCAAGGAAAATCTAGTAACACATGTAAGGAATCTTTAAATAATCCTATCAGTTGATCTAGAAACTCGGGTTAAAAGAATTTATTACTATTTTTATAATGAATTTTATTATAGTGCTATTCATTATGGTTAAAAAAATTGGAAAACCTTCAAATGGGGAAGTAGTAGAATACGTCATGGTAAAATAAGTTCATCTATGCCATGAAATGTTAATGAGTAATTTCAAAATGGTTTTGTATCTCTGTAGTGATGTGAGTAATGCTTAAGGTACAGAGGACAGACAGTACAGGGAGGAAAATCAAACCTATATTTTAATGTCAGTTCAATGGTATGCATATTATATAGATGAGAGAAATTTGTCAAAGTTCACTTTTATTTTGTTTTGTTTTTTGCTCATTGTAACTTTAAAGATGATTTGAACTTCCCTCTTTGTACCCAACTGCATTGTAAAAATTTTCTGTTGTAACCATAAATCACTTCTGTAATTGGATGATATTTTAAAGCTATTTTAAATGAGGAACACACAATAACATTAAAATTACAAAACTACAAGAAAGCAAGGTAACAAACTCTCATGAAGCTTATGCAGAGACACGACAATGTGACATTTTCTCCTGTAATCTCCACATCAGGAGGGTGGCTACAATTAGAAAAAAGGCCAGCCATGAAGCTTCAACGTACAGCCTTGGAAAAGACTGACAATGCAAAGGAGAAATCTGACGCTTTTCGGGAAGAGCCGTAGTAGTTTTTAAAACAGGAGTGAGTTTTGTTCTGGAGCACGTTTCCACCACATGCTTCTCTTTAGTTTTTGTAAGGAATGTGGATGTTCACCTCTGAAAAATTACCGTTTGGCTCGTGTGCAGATGGTAAATCAAACACCTGCTTCCAAGACGGCACAGTGATAGACTGCGGACTCTAAGCCATCTGATGCTACGTGATGCACTTTGTGAGAAGGTATTACCCGGCAGAGGAATCGCCACCTCTAAATGATGGGAGAACATGGGCGTTTCTCTTTCTATTCTCTTTTCCTTTTTAGAAGGCAACCTCTTTGTGTGTACTTTTTTGTAATCCCTCATGTTTTACATTTCTTGCTTATATTCTTATTTTTAATTCTTTATTTTCAATTAGAGTCCATCTGACCACAGATACCAACAGTTTCTCTGGTGACTTTCTTCTGAGAAATAGATACCTCTTAGGTAGAAACTTTTGCTTCTATTTGTAAGGCTATATCCCAGCTTTGCTTTCAGGGATGGAATAGATAGATGATAGGTAGATGTTAGATGATAGGTAGATGGATGGGTCTGTGTACAACACACACACACACACACACACACACACACACACACACACAGAGAGAGAGAGAGAAACTTCAAGTTATAGCTATAATAAGGTTTTTTTAATTCCATCTTGAGTTAAGTGAGTTGCATTAATTTCAAGAGCTTGAAAAAAATGTGTCGTGTGCTTAGGTACGAAGCAACAGGTGACTTTCCCATTCATCAAAAGTTTGTTGAAAGCGTGGTTAACCAGTATAACACAAGAACCTGTGGAGCAGACAAAGATTAATTATACCTGTACTCATGCAGCAATGTTTGTGTTCCAAACAAATTATATTTGCTTGTGTTTAAACGATGCATAAATCTGATGCGTGCAGATGAACGTGTGTTCAGGATGGGTGAGCACACTTGTTTGAATGTCATATTTATCCCTGTATTTTGTCAGAAAATTAACTTCTTTGGAGTTTGTGCTTGAGCTGAGCATATGGTTGTTGATCTCTGGAGATGACAGCCTATCTGAGCAATAGCTCCTTATGGCTCCAGCTCTCCTCGGCTGGCAGATGCTTTGGGCTTTTCTACAATTAAGTGGAGATCATCACTGTTTTCTTTGAGCACTGCTGTGCCTTGTACTCTGAAGTGTTTTGTTAATCACTGTCTGCCTTCGACAGAAGCTGCCAAAGCTCTCATTAAGTTTGAATTTTGAGATGTCATGCTCGAATGATGGAATTTCATCCTTTTTCTGCATGAATGGAATTGGCTATGGAAAGGTGCCAGAAAAAAATCATGTCACTAAAGTATACTTGCTTTATATTTTGGAGATGAAACAAACGGCAGTGGGGTAAGGGGTTTCTAATAATTTAACTCGGGAGCGTATAGTTTCCTAGATGTTATAATTGTTGAGTGCTCACCCTTATTAACAGGAATGATACTTTTACTGCATATATCAAGTCATTTCCTTGTTCACAGAGTTTTAACTCTCTTCTCTTACTTGCCACAAGACCTTTCATGGCATTTGACACTGACTCTCAGAATGTTAAAACAGAAAGTGGTATGCAAGTTGTACAGAAACGAAGTAATTTCTTTAAAACCTGTTTGTTTAATTGGGGGCAGGAGAAGACACTCGATAGTAAAAAGAAAAAAAAAGGCCACTTTGCCCTTCAAAATAATTGCTGGAAGTTGTATAGAGACTGAAAACTAAATGCATTTGTTGACTGTTTAATGATTTGCCGCAGGAAACAGTGTTTTGGGGAATATGGTTTGAAAAGACATTACCCATTTCTCTTGGTGAATCTAATTGTTTCAGTTGAATGAATAAAAGTAGGAAGTGAGTAAATGAATAAAAGCCTTGAAGAAAAAATACTTAGAGTAATTAGCACTAATGCCTAATCACTGGAGTCATGAAGCATTTAAAATTTTATTAAACTGATCTATAAAGTCCTATACTTGCAAAGACTGACATCTACTTGTTAACGAACTTCAAAAGCAACATTGTTTTTACGTCTGTTTTGTCTGGTTCAATTTATTTTAATCGGCAACATATGTGATGCATATTTTGTTGAAATGTTTTAATGATCACAAACAAAACAAAATTCAGACCTATTTATAGCAGGAGGAAGACTGACTGCTCTGACTCTAGTAACCTTGCAGCTTTCTTATGTCTTTATGAATATAGCATGCATTTTCTATAAGGCCAGGAAAAGATTTCATAATATACTATTTGAGTACAGTGACCACCCCATTTAATGAATTTGCATGTTGAAAATACCTGAGTAAAATGTTGATGGAGAGTTCTGAGGCAAAATATTAGGTAATGATTTTTATGGCTATATAAGGTGTGATAAAAAATACAGTGAATATTTACATTTAAAAAAATTTGTTGCAGCAAAAAACACATTGCCATTAATTCTCCTCAGAACACTCCCCCTTGCTTCAAACACACTTAGCCCATCATTCTTGCCCCTTTTTGAAGGAGTTCTGGAAGTCCTCTTTCGTGTCTTTAGTAGCACTGTCGTGGCTGCCTCGATGTCATGAATCAATTCAAAATGTTTACCTTTCATGGCCATTCCGACTTTGGGGAAGAGCTAGAAGTTGCACGATGACAGATCCAGTGAATAAGGTGGATGAGGATGTGCCATAATGTTTTTAGTTGACAGAAACTACCATACCAGAAGCTATGTGTGACCTGAATTCAATTCATGACATTGAGGCAGCCACAACAGCACAACGAAAGACACTCATGAAAGAGGAGTTCCAGAACTCCTTCAGAAAGCGGCAAGAATGATGGGATAAGTACATTCAAAGTGAGGATGAGTATTTGAGGGGGATTAATGGCAATGTGTCTTTTACTGTAATAATTTTTTTTTAATTTAGACATTCACCATATTTTTTTATCACACCTTGCATAATGACAAGGACTATTATTAGTTTTTACACTAATTGAGGAGCAATTGAGAAACACACTCTTGGCAACTTGCACTGTAATGAGAGCCATACTATCTGAGATAGGAATTGGGGGAAACCAAAAGACAACGTTTATGCACATATAAATTTGTTTTCATCTTTTTTCCTATGATTAGACAGAGGTGAGAGTCGCTCATCTCACATAATTTGACTCATTCATTGAGATTCTATTGCCTCAAGTCTTTTTACTTTATTACAGACACACACAGACACACACAGACACACACACACACACACACACACACACACACTACAAAATGGAGAAAGCAATATTATGCATAAGCCTTTCTGGGATGAAGTCTAGGTAACAATAATGAGCTACGTTGTGTCTGTTGGCAGTATAACATCCTGAGTGTTAGCAGAGAAGGCAGAAAGTCTTCCCACCAAGGCCACACTGATTTTAGGCATTCTTTGACACTGGCCTTCTTAGCTCTTTGTGCCTTTCCCTTGCCCTCCCTCCACGCATGCCCTTCAGACTAACCCCCTGCTCAGCTTCACCACTATCACATTTGCTTTTAAACATTATTAGGCATTTTTAAAAAGTACACTTCAAAATAGTACAACAATGTACTTGATCTGAAGTATGTAATGAATCTTAAGTTTTTTGGTTATCATTTTTATAAGGTCTCTATGAGGAATAAAGTAGATAAGCCATGTTAAACATTTGGCAAAGAGTTTAGCATATAACAAATGCTCAATAAAACACAAATATTTTTCTCTTGTTAGTAATAAGTTAGTAGTTAACCTTGGTAAACCTTGACGATTTTAAATAACTCTGTATTAAATTTCCAATACATATTAAAACTACACTAGTTGGGGAGATTAAAAAATTATAAAATTTAGGAAACTTCCTCAAGGAGAATAAGTTCTATTACATAAACACATGACTATCTAGAGACATGTATCCATTTCTTTGACACTAAAATTCTGGAGATTTTTTTCTGGAGTATACATCTTTAAAACAGGTATCAGAGGTTATGATAAGATAGATTTTAAGATAGATTACTGACTATGTACTACATTTTTATCTTTTTTAACAGAACATTTTAATCTATAACTTAATGTCTAAAATAATAACTAATAAAAATAACTTGAAAAATGCTTAGATTTATTTAAAATACAAAACTGATTCAAAATGTATGCATGTTTTAATGCCATGTGTATTTTTGAGTATTTCAAAATAATCTATTTTAAAAACTTAATTCTTTGTTGTGAAATTAGTAATATTTATATTGATTGTATGTATCAGGTATAGATAAATATATAATATAGGTTATATTATATGCATTATGTTATATATAATTATTAATTTATGATACTTCCTTCTGGATTGATCATCATATGAAAAGATAATTATCAACTGGTACTTTTTTAAACATGTACTTTTTAATCATAAGCTAATTATCACCAGCATCACATATTGTGCATAGTATACATATTATATCCCAGCCTTTAATGAAAGTGTCAAAGAAAGTAAATAGAATTAAAGTATCAATATTCTGAATAAAATTAAGTTGTACCAATTCAAAGGAAATGAAATAAAATATTTTTGATATTTCAGCATATGTGTTTTAAAAATACTCTTCCACTAACAGAATTACTGGGAGTTCCCTGGTGGTGTAGCGGCTTAGGGCTTCGGCGCTGGCGCTGTTAATGCTGCGGCCTGGGTTCGATTCCCAGTCAGGGAGCTACCCACATACCCAAAAGCAAAACAACAACAACAACAACAAAACAGAATTACTTTGTACTTTACTCATATGTATTATTGTAAACCATATCAGACTGTGTCTCATGGCAATCCTTTCCAGAATTATGTTTTTTTGTAATGAGGGAAACTGGGAGTACAATCTGAAGATCTCTACATGATTATCTGTCTTCAAAACAACCCCAGAGTTTTGAATGTTGAGACTGCTCAGCACGATCTTTAATTTCTAGATCCTTGGTAAGGCTGATTTTTTTGTTTGTTTTGTTTTTGTCTTAAGGACATGATCTCTCTCTCGATTTTTTTTTTTTTTTTTAGAACAGAGTGGTACATTTGCTACAATTAATGAACCTACATTATTTCATCATTATCACCCAAAGTTTATATTTTATATTAGGATTCACTCCTGTAAATTCCAAGGTTTGGGTAAATGTATAATGACATGTATCTACCACTGTAGTACTACACAGAGTATTTTCACTGCCCTCTCTTTTAATGTATGTGAATTTGTTATCACAAATATGAGTTAACGTAAATTTCATTTGGTTTTAATTCATTTTTTAAAACATGTCTCATCTGGTCATGATGATTCTTTTCTTCCCTACATATTGCCTTAGTTGGGCTCCTAGAGCCATTTCTGCACCCTCCTTTTCCTTTTTCCCTTTGCACAATGGCCATTAAAAAGTCAGTGTGCTTTTATCTTTTGCTTTCTAGACAATGTAATCTTCACCTTTGTCATCAAAGGTCTAAAGAGAAAAAAGTGTGTTTTATTAAAAATCTAATGATGAAGATTTAGTTGGTATCTAGCTTCTGATACTAAAATACAAGATTACAAATTTGGTTCCTAGATTTACAATCAAAGCAATTGTCTTGAGGGAAAAGTTTTCAAATTCCTTCAGGTTTTTTTTTTCACTAGTTATTTGACCTTGGAAGATTCATGCCATAGACTTTGTCTACTACATAAAAAAATATCCTTGTTGACCATTTAGGGTTTCCCAGGGAGTTGAAGTCACAAAGATAGAGGATGGATAGAGTAGAAATTGGTTCTTTTCTGGTGTAGAGTAGGATTATTAGAAGCTGTGAAGCACATAATCAGAGAAAAAAAGAATTGGTCAGGTTGTTTTCTGTCTCAGATTTAGAGAGAAGAAGGAGGATTCAGTAAGGTGTGTGGAGAAGGGAGGCCAGGAACTCAGCCACATCAACATGGCAGTTCTTTGTGGTCAGATAACAAGAAGCCCTGAGCTTAGTTATTGAGACATAGATAAGACCAAGAACCAGACGGCGGCCAGCCTAGAGAGAGACTGCCAGAGGAGGTATTGTGAATCTAGTGATTGTTCCTAACGTGTCAGTAGTTTCTATCTTAGAAGTCTACATTCACGTTCTCTAATATGCACATTTTTGGTGCTCCCGACACAATGCACATGGATAATTTACCTCTCCTCTATTGATTTTGACTTAGCCATATAATTTTTGTGTGACCAATGGGCTCTGGACAGACGTGACAAAGTGCTACTTCTGAGCCATAGTCTTAAGGAACATCGCGTGTTTCCACTGGCCTCTCTTGCTCGATGGAAAAGATCCTACCCTGAGTAGTGACTGTTCTCAAAGTAAAGAACACCTGAAAAAGACCTGCATCGAACCTGTAGCTTGAAGCAGAACCATCCAAGCCAAACCTTTGAACAAGAAAAGTTTTGGTAGGACACTGAAATGTAGGGGAGGCATTTGTTATGCCACATTACCACAGGGGAAACCTGACTAATACAAGGAGTCATCAGAGGACCTTGCTGTGAGATCGCTACAATTTAGACAAATTAGACCATCCAAAGTTAAATGAGAGAATTCTTATAGCACCAGCACGAGCCCGGATGCGCCTTGACATCTAGCTGGCCTAATGGTCTGCGGATGCTGCCTCTTCCCAAAGAAACAAGGAGGTCTGATTTAGTTATATGCTCAGAGCCTCCCCTCTTCCAGGCAACTGGGCAAGCAGCACCTATATAAACACAGACAGGAGGAGATAGTGGACATTCCACCTGAGGGTCTGATGCTCCCTTGGATCCATGAGGTCCCAGACACTTCTGCTATAACTAGACTATATTTTACAAAGAAATACATGGAGTGGAGAGGGTGATAAACTGAGAATTGTTACTCAAGATGATAAATGCTCCTTAAATAGATAATTTATATCATTACCTAGTTTAGGCTTTAAAATTAGCCTCTTTATTTCTTGTTTGCTTGTTGTTGTTTTTTTTCACAACATCCACAAACTGAGGTGTAATGAGGAAGACTAGAGCGATTCTAGACTAAAAATTTCTTTTTTCTCTACATAGTTGAGCTGTAAATTTAATTAAGACTAGTTAAGATGGTTTGCAAAGGTTACAAAAGCAAGTACGATATAAGCAGAAGTATGAAGGAGTAGGAAAAGATAGTTTGGTGAATGATGATTGAGATGGATCTCAATTTTATTCCCCTTTATTTGCATTTGGTGCTTGGATGTGCCGTGCCCTGTGGCTGTTTGTGAGAAAGGAAGATCACTCAAAGCATAAGAGTTTACTTTTTGAATTCAAGGGGAAACAATATCGTAACTTAAATTCTTTTATGTGTATTTGGGAATTTTTACTTTTGTGCTTATCTTGTAAGAATAGAAAGCTAAGTTAGAACACACAAATGGTTGTAATTTTGCTTACATATTTTTGTATGTTTTTAATAATACTTTTCTAGATAAACTATTCCCAGGATGGTTAAAAGGTAAAGAAGAAGAAAAGATTGTAGCCTTATTAATTTTCTGAAAAATCACTACCAATGAAAGCTTTTTTTTTTACCTATAGTGTATTGTTCTTGCTAAGTAAATCTCTATTAATTTAGCTGCCATCTTTCCAATTATTTCTGTTTACTTTAGCTGAATCGTGGAAGATATTGATAGGCTTTGGAATTTGTAAAATATGCATACTTATAAAGAGAAGCATGTTTTTTTTTACGTTGTATCTTTTGAACTAAAAAAATACCAATAATACCTATTAATGGATTGGGTGAAAATGTAGATGTATCCATAATTTTGGTAATTGTGATATTATTGACCTGTAGTCTATCATTTTATATATCCAATACCATACAATCTTCATTTATTACAAACATTTAGAGTGGGCAATGGAGTTTTCTTGTTCCTATAAATTACCAAATCAAAGCCCTAAGGGGCTGAATTCATTTATTTCAAAACTATTGATTTCCAGTCCATCTCTGCTAACTTTAAAAAAGTCACAATATAGATTCATTTATTTTTATTAAAAATGATAAATTTTAAAGTATAATCTCTTTTTAAGTCTTTTAAATTTTACCTCTTTACATCATTTTTATAGTTCAGTGAAATATTTCTATTCAAATAAAAGTGACAATAGCAGCTTAAACCAGATCAGAAATACAAGTGATTCTATGGGAAGATGCTACAGAGGTTTGAAGATTCTAGATTCTGTGCAGAGATTTTTAGTAAATTATTTTACTACTTCCTTCAGTCTTAGAAAAGCCTGACAGCTAAATATACTTGACACTGCATATATCCCTTGAGGTTACAGCCCTACTACACATGATGGTGCAAGGATTTATAAAACTATTCCTGTAGGTAGGAACTAAAAGGTAAAGTTACTTATTCTCAGATATTCAATAAATATTTTAAATCATAATGTTTGAACATATCTGCATGTTTTCTGGCCCTACAAATCACTACAAATAAAATTTTCTGATCACTACAAATAAAATTTCTTATTAAGACACCATTTTCTTATTTAGAATTATGTTTTACAAAGAATTATTAAAATTTTTTTCTGTAATAGAGGAACAGCCATCCTGTCTTTTGATTTTTATAAAAAATATTTTGTTTAGACTTCTCCTTAAAAATAACATATATAAAACAGCTTTTCAAATACAAAATCACCACTCCAAAGCAACAGTATTAAAGTAAGACCAATATATACTCAGGTAGCTCTTTCTGAATTTAGTTTTTCTTGCAAATTCATGTGTATTTTATTTGGGATCAGTTTCCAATTTATTATATCAGCTCAACATTATAAACCTCACAATTTCTCTTTAAAAAATTGTTCTCCAGACTCTATAGTAGCCAAGGATTTATTCATTTTTATCCAACAGTGACACTATGGTAGTTTTATCTCTCATTGGTTCCCCATGTAGAAACACAATACCCTTTCCCTGCAAAAGCCTAGTGAAATACTCCTATGAGGGAGTGCTGCTACATGTGTTAACGTGAGCAATACTTGTATTTTGACATTATTTTTTTCAAGTGCATTATTAGGCTATTTTCAAAATGTTTGCCATGTTTGCCATTAAAGTGCCATCTTTAATTTGATACCAAAACAAAGTGAATAATGAAGAATATTCAAAAATCATTTTAGAATTTTTCAATTACTTAGTTGAATAAAATTTCTTTTTATTAAACTATGAAAGGCTGATATGAGTTAGGTACTGTACAATAGCATCCACTGCTACTTAAACAGTCAAACAAGTTCACTTTGTCTTATGAGTTTGGTTCTCTTAAGTAAAGTGAAAAATATGATCTGGAAACTGCAATGTTAAAGAAGACCACCACAACAAAAAACCATATAGCTTTTAAATAGATCAATATAACTATTAAGATTAAATTAATAAATCAAAACTTTAACATGTATATTTATGGTCAGATTCTAGATTTTGAACAATTTTAGTTTTCTTTGCCTTCTTTTAAATCATACTGACTCTAAGTGACATTGTTTTTTAGATCTATTTCTATAATATAATGTTTCACTCTTTGCATTTTCCCAGAAGTAAATTTCTTTCAATTCTTTTAGAAATAATATGAAAAGGCAAGTTAATGTGTATGAACACACACACACACACACACACACACACACACCCTCATACACATGCAGTAACTCACAGATAGTAAATTAAACTTCTGAAATTCTATCAAATATCAGAACTTTATTCATGGAAGAAAATGTGGGAGTCACCAAGAGTGACTTGACATCTAGATGCAATAACTCTGACTATTGTTTAGTTGATTTGCACCATCATTATTTCACATAATTCCTTTACATGTAACATGAGACATCTTAAATGTTATTTCTATACTATGTCTCTCATACATTTTAAAAAACATTTATAAAGCTATATATTATTAATATTTACATCTTTGAAACTTCAGTGTATTCTGCATTCTGATAGATGCATTCTCATTATTACACATATCAAAATGAATTTAGGAAGTTTAACTGCCTTAAAATTTAGTGTTTGTGTAGGGGTGTGTATGTGTGTGTGAGTGTGTACACACACATACGTGCATGCACACATGTAAATACACAGACTTGCCTATGAACTGTAGTGTTGAGTGGGTGAGATTTGCCTAGAAATCTCATACATAGATTATTGGTCAGATTGTAGAGATATTTGAAGCAGAAAAGATGTTAGCTCAGCATAATGAGTATGTCTGCCAGCCATTTTTATAATGACTCACTGCAGTTTTTATTGTCTGACAAACCGTATGCTCTGCTGTACTCTGAGCTTTCTTGTTTGACATAATGAAAACGATGCCATGTATCCCTAGAAGTCTAGCTGGATGAAAGGAAGGCAGCACAATGCTAGTTCTGCCAATAGTTTGGTTGCATATTCTGCTGAATTTATGCTGCAGGTGATAAATACATAGTTACCATCATTTATAATCATTGTTGAGGATCTGTGGCACAGACAGTATTCAGATACAGAGCTTTAAAATTCATTCATACACCTAAAATTTCTTTACATACATTAAATAAAACACCAGGTGTACTTGATCTTTTTGAAATGAAAATATTTACCTATACTTAGAAAGCCATGAAGTAATTTACTTTTGGTTTGTTAACTTATTACTGTATTTCATATGACATCATTTTTGTATTTGCTGATCAGTAAAATATTTCATAATGTAGAAGTTTCCAGTTCGTTCACAGTTAAGTTCATCAATATTACATTAAAGATTTAGAATTAATATGAGGGATAATTTTCAATTTAGCATTTTCATAAATACACACACACACACGTATATGAAAAGATCTATGCTTAGTTTTAATAAGAAAATGTATTAATATAGGGTCTATTGAAGTACGCTGGGCACGAGTCTTGTATAATAGAACTGCATGGTATGTATAGTCACTTTGGTGATAAATGCTTCATTCCTTCTTTAGAGGATTATTAAAAGCATTCTCTGGAGGAATAAAATGGTGGAAGTCACACATTTAATAGCTCAGGTACAAAGAGTCAGATTGTGCCAGTTGGCAAAAGTTAGCAGGAAGCTGTCACAATAAATGGCAGCAGCTGCTCATAGTTCTAAAGAGTATGTCCCAGTCAGAACTGAAAACTGATGGCATCTACATTAATACTACCTTAATGGCCCATCTGCTGCTCCATAGGGTCCCTAGCTGCTGTATGGAGTCATAGGCATTTGACAGGCAGTCTCTGTATGCCAGACGCACTTTGTGCCAAATGTTTTAGGCTGCTTCGTCGCGTTCTGATCTGTCACATTCTCCCTACTCATTTATCAGGCAAGGAGTTATGAGGGTTTTTCTTTTCTACACATCATTGGCTTTCAACATTGGAGCAGCTAAGAATTTGGAAGGCAAAGTATTTTGGTTATTATTATTTTTTTCTAATTGGCAATGCAAGGCAAAGTTTTGTGATATACTGTATCATAGTGGGTAGGTTAACAAAGCGCTGTGACAAGCAAGCCCTGTGGAGAAATCAGTTGAGGACATTTTAAAATGAAATGCTGCATAAATAAGCTTCTGTGATTGTATTAGAAGAAAATAGTATTTATTTCTACACAGCCTTGTTAATTGGGCAGATATTATTAGAGGTTGCTTTTAGGTTGTTGAGATATGAAAAATACTAATATATTGTAACACTGTTAAAATACTTTGATAGGAAATGGAAAGTTAACATTTAAAAATATCTCTTACACTTTCATTTCTGGAGTGTAATGAATCTTACCCAGTAGAGTCAATCACAGATATAAAGAAGTGCATGTTTTGTAGTTGTTTAAATTATGCAGAAATCATATGGTTTAATGTTGAAGATAAAGCATTATTTATTTTGAATATCAGGGAAGTGCAATCCATATATCATTAAGTAAATAACTAATGGGAAATATATAATCAGATTTATAATACATCAAAAATTAGAAAACTTTCTTTTTGAAAAAGATCTCAAGACAATGGGATCAAGTATTACTCTTTAGTTAGATTATTGACTTCCTCATTTTGGGGACCAATCATGAAATGGTTGCCAAATATATCCATTTTAGACGTATCCCCTTTCTGATAAAAGCAGTTGACAAATAAATCCTGCTTCCAGTGGGGTCTCCCTATCTTGCTTGATAATTTACATGTTTCCATATTTGCAAGAGTTCTTCAGTCAGTATGATGGCCTATATTTTTTCCTTGGTGATTATTCTCTCTCTCTCTTTGTTGTCAATTTCTAGAGATATCAAGTTCTTTAATCTTAACTGATTTCTTAGGAATATGTGATAAACCAGAAAAATAGATACACAAAAATAATCCTATTAATTAGGTATAAATAATGCAGATGTGTTATATGTTGTGTTTAAACAAGAGAGTTTAAGTGAAACAGAGTTACTTTATTCCAAGTTCCAGCAGGTTTACCAATCACAATTAATAACAATAATAATAATAGTAGTAGTAGTAGTAGTAATTTTAAAAGCACTATTTAAATTTGTTATGATGCTTTTTTAGAAACCTAATAACTTGACTTAAAGAATTGAGTAGAAATGATAGCATTTATTAATAATGTGTGTGTGTGTGTGTGTGTGTGTGTGTGTGTGTGTATGTTAGTGCATGTGATGTAAAGGAATGAGAAAAGTTTTTGGTGGAGTCACACATTTAATTATTGTTAATATTTTTTTGATTTCTGTGAGTTGCTATTTCAATATACATTTTTAAAAATAATACAATAATCAATGAACAAGTTTAATATACTGTTTTTAGACATGCTTAAGTTTTCTTAATTTATTTTTACCTGACATTACATTTTCTGTTAACCAGTCTTCCAGTGGAATTGAAATCTCCATTAAGTATTGAACCCATTTTGTAATTCATGCTATTTATTATTGTGGCAGCACCTCTTAGGTGATTATCTGCACCAGTATAAAGAAGATACATTTTTAGTAAAAAGGGTGAGACACAGCTATGTTTTCTTTCTTTATTTTTTAACAGAGTAAACATTTTATTTATCTTTTATTATTACATTTGTTGGGGTCATATTCGTTAGTAGAATGATATAGGTGTCAAGTGTACAATTCTAGAATACATCATTTATGTGTTGCAGTGTGTGCTCACAACCGTATATTTGAACCTCCCTCCTTCCTCCACCACTCTTTCTGCTCCGGCAACATTGTCTGTGTCTACGAGTTTTTGTTTGTTTATTTGTTTGCCTTGTTCCTTTGTTGCTTTCAATTTTATATCCCCCATATAAGTCAGACTTTTTCTGTCTGACTTATCTTGCTTAGCCTAATAATCTCAAAATTCATTCATGTGTGGCAAATAGCAGTATTTCATCTTATGGCTGATTAATTGTCCACTGTGTATATGTACCATATCTTTATCCAATCAGCTATGGAAGGACACTGGTTCTTTCCATGTCTTGGCCACCATTAATAATGCTGCAGTGAACATTAGGTTACCTATATCTTTGCAGATAAAAATTTTCAGATTTTTTTGAGTAGATACCCAGAAGAGTGATTGCTGGGTCCTATGATAAAACTCTTCTTAATTTTTTGAGGAACCTCTGTTTTCTTCTTACATGCTCTTATAAAACTGATTTTTCATTGGAATTTGGGAAGCTTCTAGGACAAAAAATGTAAAATAGATATATTTAGTGTTTAAAATTCGCTACAGACTGTATTGGAAACAGTAGGCATTGTTTTCTATCTTAACAACAACTCTGTGAGGAAAATATTACTCCTTGTTATCATGTACAGAAACTGAGGCTTTGAAATAGTAAATGATTTACCTGGGTTCACAAATGAGATTGAGCTCAATTTGAACCATGTCTGTGAGAAGCTAAGATTATAATGTACCATTATAAAGAAAGTTGGACTGAAGGAGGTGGTGTGAACCTGGAGAAAGGACTTAACATAAAGACAATCTGACTGACAAAGTGAGCCCAGGGTCAAGGCCTATACTTCAGAGGGAAATGTTAGTCCTTACACAGCAAGAGGATAGCAGAACTCATTGTGACCTACCATCTTTTGACATTTGTAGTTCTTAGGAAATGACTTTGTGGATTAGAAGGCCTACAAATCTTTGGTATTTAGGCCACTTTGCTGTGGGACAACCCTTGATGAAATGTAATCCAAAAAGATATATAGTGCTGCTTCTCACTCTGAGATGGGTGGCACTGATGATGAATTTTCAATACAAATAATATCCAGTTAGCTTCACCAATTGCTTGTGAATTACCACTGAAGTATCTGGCCTAGAATAATACCCCTCCATTCTAGCTTCTTTTACTGGAGACAACAGTATCCAACAAACAGCTTGATTTGTGGAGGCAGGTTAAGAGACAAAAATATTTGAAAATTAAAGAGGAAAACTCAGAATAAAGAAGTATGTTTGCAAGTCAAATAAATGGTGTTAATAAACCTACAGAGATTTGTGGTATTAATGTAAATTGCCTCCATTGGCACACAAAAGCATGTAAAAGCTTGAGGAGATAGGATTCGTATTTTTGTTGCTTGTTATCAGAGTTTATTCTTGCGTAGGTACTTTATGACAATGTTAGTAGCCTGGAGATATGGAAGGTGGACATCTTGCTTCCACTTGACCATGACTGGCATGTAACAAGGAGTCCAAAGTAGTGGGTAGTCTTTAACATTACTATTATTTGGAACAGAAGTTGTTTTATTCTCCAGAATTTTATCAAAAACTTTGAGTACATACATTATTTTTTTTAGAAAAACAAATAATAAAAGAGAAAAGAAAAAATGACATGGAAACTAGGGACAGAAAAAAATTTATTCACTTAGTTGCTTAGATCTCTAACATGAGATGTTCATTTCCTACAGCTGTTTTAATGCAATATTTGCTCCTTGTAAGTTTTTCTTTCTCTTTTTAATTCTTACCTTTAATTACTGAAAAAGGTATATTCACATAAGATCTTTTCACAACTCTTTGTGGTGTCAATGAGCTCATATTTCTTACATGATACAATACTCGCACATAGAATAATAAAGGTGATAACAAAAGAATGGTTCACTGTTTTCAGCTAGACATGTTGACAATATCCCATTGGGACAGGTTTTGCTATGCTAAAGAGTTTTCTGGGGAATACTGAATTGTTCCCAAAATATAATTGTGAAAATAAAAGAATAAATGTATAAAAGAAGTAACAAAGTTGTCCTTCATAGGAAAAATACCTTGAAAGAAAGTGCCTTCAGATTTATTTTTGAAGGGAACTGTGATGTCACAATAAAATTACAAGGGAAGCTTAGTTGTTCTCTATTACTTCTACAAGGATCCTGTCTGCCATTTGTTCCTATAAATGCAATGTCCTTATTCAAATTGAGCTCATCTAGGGCCCAAAACATGGCAGAATATGTCTTGTGAACATGGGTAAATTTTGCAAGTGTCTGTTGGTGTGTGTGTGTGTGTGTGTGTGTGTGTGTGCGCGCACACACACACGTGCATGTGTATTTATTTATATTTGGTGAAATAAATAATAAAAGTTTGAATCAGATAAACTCATTCTTATTGTGCAGTTAGCCAATACATTATCTCTTCTTGTAGTCACCTGCTATAATAGCTAAACCAATTTAACTTTTATAAATATTAATTAATAAACCTGTAATTGACATAGGAATTCCTGAGAGGAAGGACACTCTTACTAGCAAATTAATATTAGTCTTTTTAGCAGACATTTTTCTACACATTCCTATTAACTCTGATTTATCTTCATAGTGTCTTTGGCTTTCAGGGAATCCTGTAACCACCCTACCAACTACAGTGGGTGAGTCTTGATTTGTCTAAAGCGTTAAGAGTGACCTTATTTTTCTTCCCAGATGATTGATTTAGAGGTTGAAGCCCGGCACACTTGTAACCTGTGAAGGTTTTGGCTAAGATAGGAAGTGTGGTTTGGTGAAAGTTGGAAAGGACTTGTATCATTGATGTTACTGACCTAATTTTTTCAGAGCTGAAAAACATCTTGGAGAATTTTTGTTATATAACAGCACTTACTATTTAAGCATTTTTTGAATTGAGTACTCAATTGCTAACAACTGAAATTATTCTAGCTGATGTAGTCCTTTTCCATAAGAGCTTTCACCAAAATATATTGTAGTAACTTGATTTGAGTATCTAAATCTAGTCAGAGAAAGATTTGTGTAAGATTTGAAGCTGAGGAAGGAAGATTGGAATTGGACTGCAAGGGTCTTCTATTCTAATTTTAGGCAATTGACCTGCATCATGTAGACAAATGGGAAGGAGTGGCTTGGTGTCATGATCTTAATCTTATAGCGATATGTATAATCTGTTGGAGGTGGAAGAGATCAAAAATAGAAAAATCAATTAGGACCCCTACCATGAAACAACAGAGGGCTAGGATCATGGTAATGGTGGAAAGGAAGGGTTCAGGTGAGAGAGGTTTGGAAAAAAACGGATAAATTAGTGACTGAGTACAGAGAATGAAAATGTGGATGAGACGTTTTCATCCTCTGAGCTTTTAGGCCTGGGGAAATTAAAGAATAGACTCATTATTCGAAGACATGTCAATTAGGAAATAAAGTTAATTTTAAGAGATTGAAACTAAACTGAATTCACGATAATAGTGTGGCATTCAATAGAAAATATCTATAAAATTGATAGAAATTCAAAACTATCCATTAAGGTGAGAAGTTCAGACTGATTTGCATTACAGTTTTGGATACAGAATAATTTTTTTAATGCATTAGACACAGCTTCCTTTCTACATGTAGTATAAGTCTTAGAATTCATGTTTGGTTAGCAGGAATAGGTAAATGAAACTCTTACATTTTATTATTTATTTATTTATTTTTTAAATTCATTTTTATTGTTAGACTTATTGGGGTGACATCTGTTAGCAAGGATTACATAGGTTTCAGGCATACAATTCTACAGTGCATTGTCAACCTGATGTATAATAAGTTCACCACCCAGTGTGACTTCTCTTTCCATCACCTTATATTTAGCTTCCCCCCCTCCTCTCCCACCCCCTCCCCTTTCTCCCCTCCCTAACCCACTCGTCCCCAAATAAACATTAAACTATTGATTGTGTCCATGGGTTATTTGTTTGTTCATTTCTTTTTTCTTTGCTTTCACTTTTATATTCTGCATATGGAAACTCTTACATTTAAAATTTTAGTTCCCATTTATTATATAGTAGCTAATTTGATCTTCAGTAGGTGATAATAGACATTGAACTCTTAAAATAGAGAGTGATTATTATGTCATTACCATGTGACTTAAAAAAAAGCAAAACTCCTAGACAGTGTAGCAGAAAGATATATTGAAGACAAAGCTTTCAGTTTTGTAGGGGGGAGGTGTGTGTGTTTAGTTATTGTGACTCAGCCACATGGGGAAAAAAGGTACCTATTATTTTTTAGCTGTGATAAATTGAATAACTGTATTTTTTTAAATTTTAAATATAAGACTTTCCTCTTAATATTTGAAAGCATCCCTTAAATATTTGTTTTCCTGTGAATTAAAAAGCAACCTAAAACATTTTAATTTTAAAAAAGTGCTTACTTTTAATATTCTGAAAATAATTAGAGCCATGGTTTGGAGTCTATTTTATATCTAATTCATAAGTCTATGTATATACTTTTATATTTTTTATTTAACGATCCTCTCCTATTGAGAGCTGTGAAAGAATGGTTATTTATTTTAGTATCATTAGGGTCTGGAACACGGGTGTCTAACCTTTTGGCTTCCCTGGGCCACACTGGAAGAGGAATTGTCTTTGGCCACACATAAAAGACAGTAACACTAATGATAGCTGATGAGCTAAAAAAAGCAAAAAAACAAAAAAACAAAAAAGTCACAAAAAAAATCTCCTAATAATATTATTCAGGTATAAAAAAATACTGCCATTTGGGACAAAATGCATGAACCTTGAGATCATGCTAAGCAAAATAAGGCAGACAGGAAAAACCAAAAACCATATGACTTCACTCATATGTGGAACATACAACTGAAAGCAACAAAGAAAAAACCAACCAGCCAACCAACCAGAAAACTAATGGACACAGTCAATAGTTTTGTAGTTATCTGGGGACAAGGGGAGAAGGGGTAGGAGAAGGGGGAGGGGGTGGGAGGGGAGGGGGGGAGGGGAGGGAGGGGGAGCCAAATACGTGGTGATGGAAAGAGAACTGACACTGGGTGGTGAGCACATAATGCAACACACAGACGATGCACTGTAGAATTGTACACCTGGGACCTATGTAATTCTTGCTAACCAATGTCATCCCAATACGTCCAACACTAAAAAAATATAATTAAAAAAAAATCTCCTAATGTTTTAAGAATTTGTGTTGGGCCACATTCAAAGCCATTCTGGGCCACAGGTTGGACATGCCTGAAGATCAATGTTTGGTACTCAACGATATTGCTGAAAAATAGCTTAAAATTTTTCTGAATTTCTATAATTATGAATGTTAACAATATTTATATTTGTAAACTTTTCACATATATTCATGCCTCCATAATTCATATATGTGTGTGTTTGTGTGTATGTGTATATACACATATATATACACATATATATATTTTATAAGTATCTATAGAAATAGTTTATATGAGTATATAACTTTCATTTTTCTGGTGTGAAAAATGAAACCATAAGAGATTAAGAAAAATAATTGTTTTATATCTTGATACTAGTGTGTTCCAACAGTGACTATAATTAAAACTTCCTGTGTCAGTTAAATGTGCACTTATTTGGGAGATAAGGGAATAAAATTATGTAAGAAAAAATAATCATAACTTTTAAGCTTGTGTTCTCCCACCTATTCTTGTTTAGAAATATGTGGGCCTTTGGCCAGTATCCAGAATATGTGATGGACATTTGGAAGATGTTATCTATTTGAAAGTGCTGCTTCTTAAAAGGAAACCTAGTTCTTTGGAAATTTATTTAGGTTATCTTTTCTTATCTAACTCTATTCAGAGCAGAAAGTATTATAGTCAGATTTAGCTATTTCTGCCTTTGTGAGCTTGTTCTGATTTTCCTTTTGTCTGAACACATTTATGTATTGTATTATCCTACATTTATATAAGCTTTATATTTGAAAGCACTTCTTTATTATCTCATTTTATTTTTACAACAACCATCTGTGCTGCATAGGAAGTTACTATTATTACCATTTTACAGCTGGAGAAAATGACACTAAGAAAGGTTAAGTGAATTGTTCAATATCACATAATTATTAGAGGAGCCACAGGACTAAAAATTAGATATTTTACCTCTCAGTCTAAGATCATTCTTTTTAGATTATACTGTATGCTTTTTCATATCCATAGTGCAATTAATTTATTAGGTCTGCATGAAATACAAAATATTTTATCAAACATTTTATTAATGACTAAATATTTTGAGTTCACACAGTAATTATTTGATTTTAGAATGTTCTTATTATAAAATGAAGCATTTCACTTTATTTTAGTGCTATGTATTCAACAAATGTCTTGAACTTCTGCTACACACTAGGTATTCTTCTAAGCAATGTTTTTATCATGTTGATAAAAATCAATTAATTCATTTTAGAAAATTAGTGCATCTTAACTTAGCTAAAAGAATATATGATGTGCAAACTTGAAGTTAAGTATAAGTAATTTGGTGCTTCCAATGTATACTATATTCTTATTTGCTTCCCAACATACAGGAGTTGGGAAGTCCAAAAATCATTTTGACATATACCAAAAGTTACATTTTGTGGCAATAAAGCTGTATGTATATAAAGTTACTTTATAACAATTGAATAAAGTAAATCAATGCTTTTTTCAATCTTTCATCACAGCAGTAAAGCATTCATTCACACAAGTGAAATTTCCACACACTGAATATCAAGTTTTCAGGTACCAACTACTAAAAATGTAGATAAAAATATTTTTAAACTCTAATACACAACTTCATTTCTTTCTTAATATTAAACTAAATCTAAGTTTGAATAATTCAGCCTTATCTTCATGCTTATGAGTGTGTTTCAGTACACCACAGTGAGTAGCTCTAAGGCACTGTGTGCTTGGTGGGTCTCTTGGCTTTACTTTGTCCACTTTTTAAAATGTCTTACTCTGTCTGCTTCTCAAAGCTCCTTACTGAATGTTTGTTTTTACTTTATTTGCGTATTCTGTAACTTAGAAAGAACTAATCTTTGAAAGATAAATATGTAAGAGCTTTAGTTTAAATTCAGCTTACTTTTCATCAGAAACAGTTATAAAATAAAACAATGTAACATAAATGTGTGGAACATGTTTAATCTCACTAACAAACAAAAATGCCTATTAAAACAATAAAATTCATAATTTTTACATCAATGCTCACATTTTTAAGTGTGAAAAATGGACATTATTGTTCACTGTTGCAATTTAGCAACATATATCAATAGTTTTAAGGTAAGCACATATTACCTTAAATATTCATCTTGATGGTATAGGAAATACAGAGTAAGAGTGAACAAACAATAGAATTAATTAAGGGACAATCCTATGTCAATAACAGTAGTAACAGCTTGCACTCTACTTAGAAATTTTAGCGTTGTTTTATTGAGTAAACACATCTGTTGCCAAGCACCATTATGTGTCATTTTTTAAAATCATTACAATGCATTATTTTCCCATTTTACAGATAGGTATACACATGAGGGCTGTCCAGAAAAACATTCAGCCAACAGATACCCGTATTTTTCATATTACGTGGCTGGATACTTTCCAGACAGCCCTCATATACTGAAAGTAACTTATCTAAGGTGCCATTTTGTCTTCATGTCGGCAATAGATTTATTATGTTACTTTGTAGAAGTCTAAGGTGTACAGATTCTAAACCAAAACCCCAATGAAGGGTTATTTAAGATTATGAAATTTGTTCTCTCCTATTTTGAATGATATTCGTATTCGATGTTATTACACAGCAGTATATGGCAAGTCTATATAAATTACTGTTTTTTCAATATATCTTACTGTATGGCTGTTATGTGTAAGCACTAGTTTAAGTTCTATGTGAGATAGATTTAGTCCCTTACACAAAGGAGCTCCAGAATCAAGTTAAATAAAAACATCTGGGTAGGAAAGACGTATCATAAGGTAAGCAGAGACAACTGAATATTTAGAGGAAGGAGAGAATTGGAATAACTGAGAAGAACCAGGAAACACCAACTAGTAAGCATGTGAGTTGGGTATTGTTGAGTGGATCAGATTTAGAAATCAGAGATGGTGTGTGCATGGGTGCGTGGTCAGGTGTGTGCCATACATTCCAGTGGATCTTATAAGTGAAGACAGATATGGAAAATGGTCGACATGTACTTGGAACAGAAAGTAGTTCTGTAACTTTTGTATAGAAGAATTATGAGACATGATAGTAGACAATCTTCATTTTGATTGAGATGTGATAGTAGAAATTTAAAGTAGATGATAAAAAATAAATAGATTACTCACACAATAAAGACTGTAAAAGGGTCAAGTTATAGGAAACTAGGGAACTGGAAGAGATTTGAAGGAGATAATTTCTTTTTGAAGAGCACGCTTGGGATTCTCATTGTCTCAAACAAATTAATGTAGGTGGGGATGGTGTAAGTTGCGGGATTTTCATAGATATTCATTATTAGGTTGAGGACATTTCCTTGTACATTTAGTTTGTTGAATCCTTTTTATCATTACAGTGGGTTAGATTTTTGTCAAATATCTTTGCAGCCTATATTTATATGATCCTGCTGTTTTACCTTTTGTCCTACTTAAGGTATATTATGGAGGTTAATATTTGAATGTTAAACAAATCTTGTAAGATAAATCCCACTTGGTCATGGTGTATAATCCTTTGCATATATTGCTGATTTCATGTATTTATATTTTGCTGAGGATATTTTAATATATATTTGTAGTTGATATTGGTCTGTGGTTATTATTCTTTTGTGATGCTTTTTTCTAGTTTTGATAGCAGGGTAGTATTGTTTTAAGTGTTTCAACCTCTTCTGTTTTTTAGAAGACTGTGAAGAAATGCTAGTAATTCTTCTTAAAATATTTGGTAGAATCCATTAGTAAAGTTATAATATCTGACACTGTTTTTTTTTAATTGTTAAATTTATTGGGGTGACATTAATTAGTAAAAATTACATAGGTTCCAGGTGTACAACTTTACAAGACATCATCTGTGTGCTGTATTATGTGTTCATCACCCAGAGTCAGTGCTCTTTCCATCACCATGTATTTGTGTCCCTGACCCCCCTTCCCCATTACCCTTGGGTAACTACTAAGTTATTGACTGTGTCCATGAGTTTTGTTGCTTTGTTGCTTTCAATGTTGTTGGGGTTGTTTTTTTTTTTAGAATTTGGGACTAACAAGCATCCTCTTTTTCTTAATTGATAGACCTCTGTTTCTTTTTTCTTTCTTATTATTGTTAAATTAATTGGGGTAACATTGGTTAGTAAAATTACATACGTTCCAGGTTTATGATTCTACAATACATCGTCTGTGTGTTGCATTATGTATTCATCACCCAGAGTCAATTCTCTTTCCATCACCATATATTTGAGATTCCCTTCCTTTTCTCCACCCCACCCCCCATTCCCTTACATAACCAAGTGGAATTATTTAGTTCTTGGTTTTTTTGGTTTTTTGTTTTTTCTGTCTGGCTTATTTCACTTAGCCTGATGATCTCCAGATCCATCCATTTGTCTTAAATGGCTCTATTTCATCTTTTCTTACAGCTGAGTAGTATTCCATTGTGTAAATGTATCACAACTTTTTATTTCTATCAGAAGACACTTTGGTTGTCTCCATGACTTAAGCCACCCTAAATAGTGCTGCAAAGAACACTGGAGTGCACATATCTTTGTGGACTAAGGTTTTCAAGTTTTTTGGGTAGATACCCAGAAGAGGGATTTCCGGGTCATATTGCAATTCTATTCTTAGTGTTTTGAGAAACCTCCACACTGTCTTCCACAGTGGTTGTACCAGTTTGCACTCCCACCAGCAGTGTACCAGAGTTCCTTTTTCTCCACACCCTCTCCAGCACTTGTTATTCCTTGTCTTGTTGATAACAGCCATTCTCACGGGTGTGAGGTGGTATTTCATTGTGGTTTTGATTTGCATTTCCCTGATAGCTAATAAGGATGAGCATTTTTTCATATGTCTGCTGGCCATTTGTATGTCTTCATGGAAGAAGTGACACTGGGTTTTTCATTGTGTTAACTTGGATTTTATTTCCATCTTTACTTAACAACTCAATGTCTTTCTTCTATAGGTCTATAAAGATTTTCTATTTCTCCCTTATTTTTATTTCAAGTGTTTTGCTATTCTTTATTTCTCAAATCTTTATTATTTTTCTTTTAACACTTGCTTTGAGTTTACTTTGATTTTCTTTTTCTACTTTTGTAAGGTGAAAGTTTAGGTTATTGATTTGATAACATATTTTTTGATATAGGTATTGATAGGTATAAATTTCTCTCTGAACACTACTTTTGCTTCATCAGCAAGTTTATTTATATTGTGTTATTTCCATTCTTCTCAAAGTATTACCTAATTGCTCCAGGATTTTTTAAATAAAGAATAACCATTTTAAAAATGATTATGTATGAGTTTGTTGTTTGATTTTCACTACTTTGTGAATTACCCAAACTTCATTCTATTACCAATTTCTAATTTTATTCCATTTTGATTAAAGAACATACTTTGTATTATTTCAAAAACTTTAAGTTTATTGATGCTTGCTTTCTTTATTGCTTCTTTCACTCAGTGTTGTCTTTGGGAGATTGGCCCCTATAGTTTCTTTTTTTTTGTTTTTTCTTTTGTTATTTTTATGTTTTGCTTTATAATGCTTTATAGTGCACATAACAATTAATTACCTATTAAATTGATGGGCAATGGTGGGTAAATTGTTTTGGTTATTTGCATTATTTTTGCATTTTATATGCATATTTTGGTGTATACATGTATGCATTTTTGTTGTGTTTATAGTTTAGAATGGATTGCTGGATTATAGGAAAATTTGGGTATATGTGTGTGTACATACTCAAGTTTGCAGATATCACCAAGTGCTTTCTTTTGCAAGCTTGTCCAACCTGCATCCTATGGGCTGCACGTAGCCCAGGACGGCTTTGAATGCAGCCCAACACCAATTTGTAAACTTTGTTAAAACATTATGAAAATTATGAATGGACCTATTAGCTCATCAGCTATTGTTAATGTTAGTATATTTTATGTGTGGCTAAGCAATTCTTCTAATGTGGCCCAGGGAAGCCAAAAGGTTGGACACCCCTGTTTTAAAGCAATTGTACCATTTTGTTTTCACAGTATATGAGAGTTTTACTTGCTCCACATCCTTGCCAGCATTGTTCTCGCACTACTTTTAATTTTAGATATTTGGTGGATATGTAGGGTAATCTCAATATGGCTTTAATTTGCATATCATTGGTGGCTAATGAGTTTGAGCACTTTTTCTTATGTGTATTGGACATTAAGATGGATTTTTTAAATAAACACTTTATCAAGTGTTTATTCAAGGGCTTCTTAACAGTACTTTTTTATTGTCTATAATTTTTTTAGAGTGCACATTTAGTCATGTTTATGTATGTATTGAAAATATCATCTAAATTAAGAAATTCTCATAGTGTAATTTGCTGTTTTTCCCATGATCAGGTGAAGTATTTTAATAACTTACTTTTATGCGTCTATTGTGATTATTATATAAATTTTCTTATTTCTCAGCTTGTACATTTATTTGTTTAGCATAAAAACTAAAATAAAACTTAGTTCAGGTGTATAATTGTAAATTTTTCACTAGATGTAATTTTCTGTTATTATTTACTGTTTGGGGATCATTTTCACAAGGAAATTGGCCTGTAATTTTTTTCTTAATCATATTTTTTTCTGAGTTTGATTTTAGTGTCATACTCTTTCTATAGTATGACTAAGAGGGTGTTTCTTATTTTTCAGTTTTTTAGGAAAGATTTTCAATATGGCATGTATCTTTTTATATATTTAAAAAATTTACCAATGAAGCAATCTAGGCCTAGGGTTCTCTTTGTGTATAGGCTTTTATCTTGACTTTGACATGTTAATAACTATAAAACTATTCAGATTATTTTTTATTTTTGATAAGTTATGTTTTTAAATTTATTGGAATATGATTTGTCATGATACCTTATTATATTTTTAATATTTCTAAGTCAGTGATGATATGCTATTTTTTTACTGGATCATGGTTATTTGTGTTTTCTCTCTCTTTTTCTGTTGGTCCATATTTCTCGGTTACCTTAATCTTTCTAAATAGCCAAATTTTGGCCTTTAAAATTATTCTCTAAAATTGGAAAACCATACGCAAAAGAATGAATCTGAACTGTGAACTGTCACCATATTCCAAAATTAACTAAAAATGGATTAGACTTCCACCTAAGACCCTAAACAATAAACTGTATAGAAGAAAACATTGGTACCAAACTTACAGACCTCAGACTCAAGGATGACTTCACAAACCTGATTTCAAAGGCAAGAAAAGTAAAAGCAAAAATAAATGAATGGGACTATATCTAACTAAAAAGCTTCTGCACAGCAAAAGAAACCATCAACAAAGCAAAGAGACAACTAAGTGAATGGGATAAAATATTTGCGAACAATGCCTCTCTGATAAAGGACTAAAATCTAAACTATATAAAGAACTTTTAAAACTCAACAATAAAAAACCAAACAATCCAATTAAAAAATGGGTGGAGGACCTGAACAGACAGTTCTCCCAGGAAGACACATAAATGGCCAACAGATATATGAAAAAATGCTCAACTTCACTAGGGAAATGCAAATCAAAACCACACAGAGATACCATCTCACACCTGCTCCAATGGCTATAATCAACAACACAAGGACTAACAAGTGCTGGAGAGGGTGTGGAGAAAGAGAAACTCCTACACACTGCTGATGGGAGTGCAAACTGGTACAACCACAATGGAAGACAGTATGGAGGTTCCTCAAAAAATTAATAGAGTTACCATATGACTTGGCAATCCCATTTCAGGTATCTACCCTCAAAATTTGAGAACCTTGATCTGCAAAAATGTATGCACCCCATGTTTATCTCAGCACTATTCACAATGGCCAAATCATGGAAGCAGCCAAAGTGTCCTTTGATAGACAACTGGCTAAAGAAGCTGGTACATATACACAATGGAATATTACTCAGCCATAAGAAAAGACAAAATAGGGCCATCTATGACAGATGCACCATGAGACCATCATGCAAAGCAAAATAAGCTAGACAGAAAAAACCAAGAACAATATGATTTCACTCATTCATGGAACACAAAGCTGAAAACAACAAAGAAACAAAAACTCTTGGACACAATCAATAGCTTAGTGGTTAGTGGTTATCTGATGGCATAGTGAGAAAGGGATGGGAGGGAAGGGATGGGGTCTCAAATATATGGTGGTGGAAAGAGAACTGACTCTGTGATGAACACATAACAGAACACATAGAAGATGTGTTATAGAATTGTACACCTGAAAACTATGTAATTTCTACTAACCAATGTCACCCCAATAAATTTAACAATAAAAATAAAAACATCTTTAAAAAATTATTCTCTAATAATGATATTGCTCCTTCTTTATTAACTTCTGATCTTTTTTCCTCTCATTTATTTTTATTTTTCAATTACATTTGACATACAATATTATATTGGTTTCAGGTCTACAGAACTGCACTTGAATCCAATGAGAAATTTATATAACTTACAAAATCCTTATTCCCATACATCTGGTTCCCATCTGACATTATATATAGTTATTACAGTGTTATCGACTATATGGCCTATGTTGCACTTTATATCCCTGTGACTATTTTGTGGCTATGAATTTGTACTTCTTATTTTTTTTTCCTTTTATTACTCACTCCTCTCACCCTCCACTCATCATCCCAACAAATCTAGTACCCATCTGATGCCACCCATAGTTATTGCAGCATTATTGACTATATTTTTCATGTTATGCCCTATATCACCATAACTATTAACTTTGTAACCACTAAACTGAAATTCCCAATCTCTTCCCCTTTTATCACCCCCTCCTCCTACCTACCTCCCATCTGACAACAAACCAAATGTTTTCTGTATCTTTGTATATGTTGCTGTTCTACTTGTTTATTTTCTTCTTTGGATGTCACCTATAAGCAAAGTCAACTTGCATCTGTCTTTCTCTTTTTGACACCCCACTCAGTGCAATATGATCTTATTTTTGTTATTTTATTTTCTATACCTTCTGTGAGGATTTAATTTCCTTTTCTTTTTATAACTTCTTGAAATTGTTATCAAGATAATTAATATTTTAGCTTTTGTTTGTTGCTAACATAAGCACTTAAGGTTATAAAATTTCCTCTAATCAGAGTTTTAGTTTCATACCAAAAGTTTTACATGCAGTATTTTATTTTATTAATTTCTTATTACATTTATTGTTTAATAAAATTATATGAAGTATAAAATTATTTGAAGTGTAAATTTCTATCATCTGTATACTGCACTGTATATTCATCACCCAAAGTGAAATCTTCCATCACTATATATTTCACTCCCTTTACCTTCTTCTACCACTTCCCCTTACCCTCTGGTAATGACTAAATGGTTGTCTGTGTCTCTGAGTTTTTATTTGTTTGTTTGTCTTGTTCACTTGCTGCTTTCTGTTTAATATCACACTTAACGTGATAATCTCGAGATTTATCCATGTTATTACAAATGGCAGTATTTCTTCTTTTCTTATGGTTGAGTAATATTCTATTGTGTACATGTACCACAGCTTCTTTATTCAGTCATCTACCAAGGGACACATTGGTTGTTTCTATTTCTTGGCAACTGTGAATAATGCTGCATTGACCATAGGGGTACATATATCTTTTTTGTGTGTGTAGAAATGATACAAAGAGATAGTTAATTGAAAAGAAAGTACACTCCTGAGAGGTAGGATTGGTCCCAAGCAAGGAGAGTGGCTTGAAGGCCTTGAGTGGCAAAGGGGAAAGTACACTCCTAAGAGGTAGGAGAGGGCTTGAGCAGGAAAATGGCTCAAGAACCCAGTACATATATCTTTACAGATAAATATTTTTAGATATTTTGGGTAGATACGCAGAAGAGTGAGTGCTAGATCATATGATAATTTTATTCTTAAATTTTTGAGGAAACTCCATATTAAATTTTTGAGGAAATTCTATATTTACTCCATTGGTAATGGCTGCACCAATTTACATTTCCACCAGCAGTGTATGAGGGTTTCTTTTCTCCACAGTATCTCCAACACTTGTTATTAGTTGTCTTGTTGATAATAACCATTTTAATAGGGATAAGGTGGTATCTCATTGTGGTTTGGATTTGCATTTCCCTTATAGCTAGTGAGTTTGAGCACCTTTTTATAATACTTCTTGGTTGCTTGCACATCTCTTGGGAGAAGTGCCTGTTCAGGTCCCATTTTTAAATTGGATTGTTGTTTTTTGTTTGTTTTGTTTTGTTTCTTGATGAATCGCATGAGTTCTTTATATATATTCAATAAAGACTCTTATCAGAAGTGTTGTTTGCAAATATCTTCTCCCATTTCATTTGTGCCTCTTTGGTTTTTTTTTCAATTTAAAAATTTTTTGGTTTCTTATCATGTCCAGAAGTGTTTTAGTTTGATATAGACCCATTCATTTATTTTTGTTTTTAGTTTCCTTGCCTTTAGGGTCAAATATGTAAAAACCTCTCTGAAGCCAAGGTCTATAAGTTATCTATGCTTTCTTCTATGATATTTATTGTTTCAGTTCTTATGTATAGGTCTTTGATCCATTTTGAGTTAATTTTGGTATATGGTGACAGATAGCAGTTTTGTTTTATTTTATTTTTTTTGCATGTGGCTTTCTAATTTACCCAGCACCACTTATTGAAAAGGCTTTCTTTTCACTATAATTTGTTTTTGGCTCCTTTGTCAAAAATTATCTGCCCATATATATGTGGGTTTATATGTGGCTTCTCAATTCTATTCTATTGGTCTGTATGTCTGTTTTTCTGCCAATACCATGCTATCTTGATTATTGTCACTATAGTATAAATTAAAGTCAGGAAGTGTTCCTTGGGTCTTGTTTCTTTTCTTCAGGATTGCTTTGACTATTCAAGGTCTTTTGTGATTCCATACAAATCTGGTTATTATTTGTTCTATTTCTTTAAACAATGTCGTTAGGATTCAAGGGAATTGCATTAAATCTGTATCTGTGTATTGCTTTGAGTAATATGGCCATTTTAACTATGTAAATTCTTTCAGTCCACAAACACAGAATATCTTTCCATTTTTTGTGTGTGCCATATTCAATATCTTTTATTAACATCTTGTAGTTTTCAATGTATAGGTCCTTCACATCCTTTGTTAAATTTATTCCTCAGTATTTTATTCCTTTTGTTACAATTGCAAAACAGATTTTTGTTTTCAATTTTCTGAAATTTCATTGTTAGTATATAGGAACTTCAGCAATGAATTGTTATCCATTTAGTTTGTATCCTGCAACTTTAGTGTATTTGTTTATTGTTCCACAATTTTTTTGGTAAAGTCTTTAGGATTTTCTATATAAAGAATCATGTCATCTGCAAAAAGTGACAATTTGACTTCTTCATTCCCAATTTAGATGCCTTTTATTTCTTACTCTTGCATGATTACTCTGCCTAAGACTTCCAACACTGTGTTGAATAATAATAGTGAGATAAGGCATCCCTATTTTTTTCCTTAACATAGAGGAAAAGCTTTTAGTTTGCTACCATTGAGTGTGATCTTAGCTGAGGGTGTGTTGTATCTGGCCTTTATTTTGTTGAGATACTTTTTTGCCCATTTTATTGTGTTTAATTATAAATGGATGTAGTATTTTCTCAAAAACTTTTTCTGCATCTCTTGATATGATCAGATTATTTTTATACTTTCTTTTGTTTATGTGGTGTATCACATTGATTGTTTTGCGTATGTTGAACCATCTTTGTCCCATTGAATGAGTCCCACCTGACCATGGTGTATGATCTTTATAATTTGCTAGCATTTTGTTGGTAATTTTTGCACCTGTGTTTATCAGTGATATTGGTCTGTAGTTTCCTTTTTTTGTGTTATCCTTACCAGGTTTTGTTATCTTGGTATTGTTGCCTCATAAAATGAGTTAGGAAATAGTGCCTCTTCTTTAACTACATCAAAGAGTTTGAGGAGGACCAGTATTAAATTATCTTTGAATGCCTGGTAGAATTCACCGAATGAAGCCCTTTGGTCCTAGACTTTTGCTTTTGGAGAGGTTTTGGATGATTGTTTCAATTTCTTTACTGCTGATTTGTCTATTTAGATTTTTCAGTTCTTTGTGATTCAGTCTAGGAAGGATATATATTTCTAAGCATTTGTCTGTTTCTTCTAAGTTATTGAATTTGGTGGCATATAGTCCTTCATATTAGCTTTCTTATGTGATCATTTGTCTATCTGTGATATCCATTGTAGCTTTCACTCTTTCATTTCTGATTTTGCTTATTTGTGTCTTTTCTATTTTTTTCTTAATGAGTCTAGCCAGGGGTGTGTCAATTTTATTTATCTTTTTAAGGAATCAGCTGTTTCTTGCATTATTTTTTATTGTTTTTTTTTTTTGTTCTCTATTTTATTTAATTCTGCACTAATTTTTATAATTTCCTTCCTTTTTCTGACTTTGTACTTCACTTCTTTTTCTAGTGCTTCAAAATATAATGTTAGGTTGTTTATTTGGGATACTTCTTGTTTCTTTATATTGGCCTATTGTGACATAAACTTTCCTCTTATTTTAACTTTGACTGCATCCCAAGTTTTGGCTGGTAATTTCTTTCTTTCAATAAATTGTATAGCTTAGCTTACAGAGTTTATCTTACAGAGTTTCTGCTAAAAAATCTGATGATAATCTAGTAAGTTTTCCTTTATAGGTTATTGTCTTCTCTTTTCTGACTGCCTTGAGAATTCTTTCATTGTCATTAATTCGTGACAGCTTTAATATATTGTGCCTTGGAGAGGGCCTTTTTGGATTGAAACAGTTAGGTACTCTGTTAATTTTTGGGCTTAAGTACCCAGTTCTTTTCATAGGTTTATGAAGTTCTTATTGACTATTTCTTTGAATAAATTCTGTTTCCTTCTACCTTTTTTCTCCTTCTCATATACCCATTATTTTTATATTGCTTTTTTTGATGAAGTCAGATAGTTTTTTATTAAGTTCCTTCATTTCTTTTTATCTTCAGGTCTCTCTCTCTTCTTCCATCTGTGTCATTTCCAGATTTGTATCTTTGGTATCACTAATTCTTTCCTCCATTTGGTCAGCTCTATTTCCTAAGCTCGCTATTTCATTCTTCATTTCTTTTATTGAGTTCTTCAGCTCCAGAATTTTTATTTCTTTTTTATTAAAGTTTCCATATCCTTGGAAAAGTATTTGTTTTGTTTGTTGACTTTATTTCTGAGTTTATTAAACTACATATTTGAGTTTTCTTGCATCTGATTGAGTTTTTTCAGAACTGCAATCTTCACTTCTGTCATTTAAGTCACATATTTCCATGTCTTTAAGGTTATGTGTATGTTCTGGAAGTTTTTCATTTTCTTAGCTACCTTGTTACCTTGGTTGTTCATAAAAAATTTAATGGATTTTTTTCTCTGTCTAGGCATTTATGGGTGTAAACTCTGTAGCAGGTTTATAAGAAACATTCTTTTGTTTTCTAGTAGGTGATGCTGAAGCACAGTGTTTTATCTTCTCTTGCCCTGCTCTGGATTCTTAGATCTCTGTTAGATGGTCGAAATGCCTTTTATTTCCTGCGGAGGTGGGTGTCTCCTCTGTGACCAGTTTACCTCAGACTCAGGGCACCACCCTCATGGGACAATGTGTTGGGTGATAGGGTTCTGAGCCCCTGAAATTCCAGTGTTGCCCTTGTAGCCACACACAGTTCTAAGCTGCCTGCAATGTTCCAAGTGCTCTCTCTAGGATCAGCCATGAATGGTGATGGTCAAGTTGGCTGGGAAAGGCTGCTGTTTGTGGCTTTTCCCCCCAGCAATGGTGATTCACAGACTTTAGCTGCCTTGTATCTCTATCCCTGTCACTTGAATAAACTGCAGTGTGCATCTGCCACTCAAGAACTATCTCTTCAGTTCTCAGGACTATAGATATTTGACTCTGTAACCTGATACTCACTGCAAAAGTTTTTTCTAGGGTATGTCATCAACTCTAGGAAGACGCAGGGAGGTGAGCACTGGGAGAGGTGGGGAAGGTGGCCAGGCTCAACTGCCTTGTTTTCTGCCTGGCAGTGAGGGCTGTTAGACCACAGCTGTTGCACTTCTGTATTTGGTCTTAGCCCTGAGGTCTCTGCACAGATTGCTAGGTTCAGCCATATTGTATGCTGATCACTCTGGCTGAATTGCTGGCACTATAGAAAGGTCAACTGTAGGCTTAATTCTCCCCTTTGGGACTGCAGTGAGCTCAGGTCTGTGCCCACATTTCCTCTTTCTGAACTTCTTCCATTCCTCATCCCCTGTTTGATCCAATTCACTGACCCTCAGATGTTCTGATGTATTTCACAGGGAATACTTATAGCTGAATTATAGCAGTTCAACTTGTGTTAACTTCAAGGGGAGAGATTAAGTATGCTATTCATGCTGCCATGCTTCTGACGTCACTTGGTGTGCACTATTTAAAGTTCAGTTCAAAATACTTTATGATTTCCACTGTGATTCTAGTTAGCTTCATGTGTAACTTGAAGTGTATTGCTTGATTTCCAGACATTTGCTGATTTTTCAGATTATTGATTTATAGTTTTATGTCCCAGCATCTACTAAATGTTGTATATAGTCCAAGTGTATTTAAAAAGAAAGTGCATTCTTAGTTATGAGAAATAGAAATTTGTAGATTTAAATAAGGTCAAATTTGTTTTTTATTTTGTTTAAATATTATATATCTCTACTGATTATTTTTGTTTCAATCGTTACAAAGATTGAAGTTAAAATTTTTTCAACTGTGATTTTGGATTACTCTTCACTTTATTGTTCTGTCAGTTTTTTAAAATACATTTTGAGACTATTCACTAACTACAAAATGTTTAAGACTATTATATGTCTCTATTGGATAGATCCTTTATCATTTTAAAAAATTCCACTTTCTAATAATATTGTTAAGAGAAAATAATTGCAAATCATATATCTGATAAACACATTAAGACATATAAAGAACTTTCAAAACCCCCCAAATACAAAACAAATAAAAAGTCCAATTATTTGAATATATACTTCCTTATTTAATTTTTTGCATGTAAAACACACATAACATAAAATTTAACATTTAACTCTCTTGGTATGTACATTTCAGAAGCACTAAGTACTTTCACATTGTTGTTGCATTACCATCAACACTTGCCACCTACAGAATTTTTTCATCTACCTAAACTGATAGTCCTTTTAGTTTTAAAGGATGACAGAATGAACATTTGCTTTTGTCCCTTAATTCTAGGACTTTTTAGCTGTGGCTACAGATGATTTTCTGTCAAACTTGATTTCTGATTAGATCCTTCAAAAATAATTTTCAGATCCTCACAATTGACCAAAATAGTTTTTATAACACTTTCTAAGGATGTGCAAATGTAAAACAAGAATGAGCTGACTTATTTGTAACTTATTTATAAAGTAAAAAAAATTATAAATAAAAAATATATAAAACCAATACAATTCAAATAAAATCATTAACTTAAATACACACATTTTTAATTCACATAAGTACTTGCAAGTTTAATATGATACTCACTACTATGACCAATTATTTTGAGGACAGTAAACTCAGATTACCAAGATATGATGTAAAAGTCTTTGTTCTCAATTTTGACAACTGTGAATGTATTTGCTTCAATTGGCTTTGCTTAGAGCAATAGTTCTCAAGCTTAATGGCATACTGTACTAAAGCAGGAAGCTTTCAAATATACTAATGACTGGACCTTACCACCTAAGATTATGTGTAATTGCTCTAGGATGTGACCTGAGCATTGGAATGTCTGAAATCTCCACTGCTGAACCTAATATCACTCAAGGTCTCCAGTCAAAGTTAGGGACTGTGAGCTTATATGAATATATTGCTTATATGTCAATTCTAACTATTGTTTCCTCGTTAGACTTTAATTAAGATTGAATTACTAGGAGCTAACAATAGAGTATACCAGATAAGATGCAGAACTGAACATTTCATGGCAGCACTGGTTATACCTTTAATCCAAAAGATGCTTATTTTAATTATTTTAAAATAGTTTCATCATAAGGAAAACAGAAGACAAAAATTTGAAAAAGAAATTATCTATTACTAAGACTGTGTATAAGGGCAAATAAATGTGTACAGATCCTCATTTGAATAGTACCCCTTAATTACTTAGCTTTATATAAGAATGAAAAATAACCCCTCTCATTGGTTCTCAACCATGGCTATATATGAGGGATGCATGGAAAAAAAAACTAGCCATAAATGCCTCTATTTTTCATATTACATGGCTGGATATTTTCTGGACAGCCCTCATACATTAAAAACTTCTGTATTTGGTCTTCTATATTTGCTAAGTTTGGTTATTTATTTTATTTTATTGAGGTATAATTGACATTTTTAATTTTTTAAAACAAATCCCATGTCCTATCTGAGATCTCATTCCTGTAAATAAGAGTAAAACATCAATATTTTTAAAAGCTTCCTCAGTGATACTCGTGTGTGTAGCAAGGCTGTGAATCATTGCAACAAACTATATTTAAAAATATATAAGCCAAATTGGAAATGTTAAGAAAAATATAAATGCAGTTTTCACTTTTATATAATTTTAACCTTCTTTTTTATTGTTAGATTTATTGGGGTGACATTTATTAGCAAGAATTACATAGGTTCCAGGTGTATAATTCTACACTGCATTATCAACTTATTGTATAATAAGTTCACCACCCAGTGTGAGTTCTCTTTCCATCACCATATAGTTAGCTTCCCCTACCTCCTCTCCCACCCCCTCCCCCTTCTCCCATCCCATCCCCACTTGTCCCCAAATAAACACTAAACTATTGATTCCATGGGTTTTTTTGTTTTATATAATTTTGAATAGCTTATTTATAAATAAATTATAAAGAAGATTGAAGTCTTATAATCATAAGAATATATAAATATACTTGCATATTTACATGCTTTCTCATTTACTTTAAAGAAAAGAAACTAGAAGTTGATAGCTACATTTCATCTGTCATTTACTGTTTAAGCAAATAACGTGGGGCACATTTGACTTGAACTCTTCAAAAGATTTTTTTCCCTTAGGAGAGAGAAATGAAAAAAATACTGACAAATTATACAAGACAAGAAGATTTCAATAAAGTTAAAATGTAGTACAATGAGATGGAAAGAAAATAACAATGTGTACTGTAACATTTTGAATGAAATGATCTGAAAATCACCTAGAAAGTTCAGAAAAAAACAATGGGATAATTTCAGTGATATTTTATTCAGTAGCCATTTCCTGAAGTATTCTTAGCAATACTTGACATACTTTATAGATATATGACTGGCAAAAGATAATGTCAAATCATCCATAAATATATAAGGAAGTCTGGTTTAATTTTATGAAGACTTTCAGTAAAATCGCATTGAAAAATTCAAGTATTTTTATTTGGAGTCTAAGATATCTGGCATTGTATATGAAATTTTTGTACAAAGGATTTTAATTTCTTTTTTTTTGCAGATAACATCCTATTATCTCTAATACTAAAGAACTTTTTCATTCATTGGCACATATTTATTACCTACTATTTGTAGGGCTCAATGCTAGGAGCTGGGGAGTGACAAGGGTAGATAAATATTATTAACATGTATGGTATTTTTTAGAGCAATGGACAAACCAGCCAGCATTTACTATTTAATATGAGTACTATAAATACTTTACTACTAATAATACAGTGCTTGATCTTAGCCAAACAGCCAGAAACTGATACTACTACTAATAATAACAGCTAATAGCAAAGAGCATTTGCTATATACCAGACTCTATTCTAAGCATTTTCCATGTATTAACTCAGCTAATAATTGAGCAGAGGCTGCTGCTGGAAATGGGTATCTATCTTATCCCTATAACCCAGAGAAGTTCTTCTGGAGAAGATGGTGATCAAGCTGAGTCTTAAAGTACAATTAAGGCCCAATCAGGCAAAGAAGCACTGGAGAGATCTAAATAGAGATAATAGCATTTGGAAATACATGGATGCATAAAACGGCCTGACTTGTTCACTAACTACAAATAATTTAGCATATTTGGACCACTGGGTATATGGAAGTGTGGTGGAAGGAAAGGATAAAAAAAAATTCAAGAATGAGATCATGAGGACCTTGTATATTGTGCCAATAATGTTGGACTCTCCAGAAAGTGAAAGGAAGATATTTAATAATTTTATGAATGGTATTAACCTAATCAGAATATAGCATTTTAAAATGACAACTATGGTGGTCATTTTACTTAGTGTGGAGAATGGATACAGAAGAAAAGTTGGAGGCAGAGAGTTAAGAGACTATTGCAATAGCTAAGGCAGGAGGAGGTCATAGCCTGGACTTCAAGCAGTTGGGAAGGGATGAAGACAGTTGATAGAATTGATAGATATTAAATAGGTAAAATAGGCAGAAAATGGCATTCAATCTTCTGATGAAAGAATATGGTGGTTAATGTTATGTGTCACCTTGGCCAGGTTGTTGTACCCAGATATTTGGTCAGACACTGTTCTGCATGTTTCTGTGAAGGCAGTTTTAAAGATGAGATGAACATTTAATCAATATTCTTTTTAATAAAGATTACAATACTCCAAAATGTGGGTGCCTCATTCAATCATTTGAAGGCCTTAATAGAAAAAACACCGATCTCCCCAGAAGAAGATGAAATTGTGCCAGCAATCTGCTTTTGGACTTGAATTACAACTCTTTGGGTCTCCTGCCTGACAGTCTACCCTACAGATTTTGGGCTTGCTAAGACAACACAATCATCAATTACTTAAATGAAGCTTTCCAGATATTATGCATCTTGTTTGTTCTGTTCCCTGGGGAACCTTGACAAGTACAGAATGAGGGTGTAAAGAAGAGTCAAGGATTATTCCTGCATTTAATCCATTTTAAGTTAATTTTTTGTGTATGGTTTAACAAAGTAGTCTATAGTCATTCTTTAGTGTGTGGCTTTCCAGTTTTCCTAACATCAGTTATTGAATAGACTTTCATTTATCCATTGTATGTTCCTGGCTCCTTTCACATAAATTACTTGTCTGTATTTGGGTGGGTTTAGATCTGAGTTGTCAATTTTGTTTCATTGATCTCTGTGCCAATTTTTCTGTTGATACCATACTGTTTTGATTACAACAGCTTTGTAGTAGAGTTTGAAATCAAGGATTCAAGGATTTTTGTTTGTTTGTTCATTTTTATAGGATTATATTGGCTATTCAATGTCTTTTGTGGTTCCATAGAAATTTGCAGATGTTTTTTTCTATTTCTGTGAAAAATACCATTGGAATATTTTATAGGGATTACATTGAATCTGTGGATTGTTTTAGGTTACATGGAAATGTTAACCATGTTAACACTTTCAATCCATGGATACAGAATATCTTTCTATTTATTGTCTTCTTCCATTTCTTTTCACATATCTTATAAATTTTTAGTGTACAGGCCTTTTACCTCCTTGGTTAAATTTATTTGCAGATATTTTGTTCTTTTGTTGTGATTGTAAATGAGATTATTTGCTTCATTACTTGTTTTGATAGTTCATTATTAATATTATAATAACCCGTATGTTTTGAATATTGGTTATGTACCATGAAACTTATTGAATTCATTTCTAATTTCTAATAGGTTTTAGGAGGTGTCCTTAGAATTTTTTTTAGTGTGTGTGTGTGTGTGTGTGCGCGTGTGTGCGTGTTTCTGTGATCATGTTATCCACAAATAGTTACAGTTTCACCTCTTCCTTTTTAATTTAGATGGCTTTTATTTCTTTTTCTTTATTAATTGCTCTGGCTAGAACTTTCAGTACTATCTTTAATAAAAGTTTCAAGAGTATGCATTCTTGTGTTGTTCCTGATCTTAAAGGAAAAAGTTTTAGGTTTTCACAGTGAGTCTGATAGCTGTGGATTTCTCATATATAGCCTGGATTATGTTGAGATACTTGACTTTTGTATTAATTTTATTGAAAGTTTTTATTGTGAATGAATGTTTAATCTTGTGAAATGGTTTTTCTGTGTGTATTGGGATAATTATATAATTTTTATCTTTTGTTAATGTGGTATATCAAGTTGATTGATTTACAGATGTGAATCATCCTTGCATTTCTGGAATAATCCCACTTGACCTTGGTGTATGGTCCTTTTAATGTATTGTTATATTTGGTTTCCTAATATTCTGTTGAGAATTTTTACATCTATATTCATCAAAGATGTTGGCCTGTAATTTTGTATTTTCTGCATTTTCCTGTTTGACTTTCATATCAGGTTAAAGTTGACCTCATAAAATGAATTAGAAAGCATTCCTGTCTCTTCGTATTTTGAAAGAGTTTGAGAAAAACAGATATTAAAACTTATTTGAATGTTTGAAAGAATTCACCAGTGGAACCAACTGGTGCTAGATTTTTATGTTTTTGGAAAGTTTTAAATTATTGTTTCAATTTTCTTACTAGTGATCTGTCTATTTAGGTTTTCTATTTCTTCATGAATCAGTCAAGGAAAGATGTATGATTCTAAGATTTCTTCATTCCTCTAGGTGGTCCAACTTGTTGGCGTATAGCAGCCTTTCATAGTACTCTCTTATGATCCTTTTTATTTCTCTGGTATCCCTTGTAATTTATCCTTTTTTCATTTGTGATTTTATTTAGTTGAGTGCTCTCTCTTTTTCTTCTTTCCCTTTTGAAGTAACAGTTTTATCTGTTGAAAAGTAATAGCTAGGCTCATACCATTAGGGAGAGGAGAGGAAATCACA